>WOVY01012947.1:0-153234 GCA_013436015.1 Rhipicephalus annulatus
GCTTAGTTAAAAAAAAACATACGAAAGGACATTAAATACAATTAGCTAAGAGAAAACTGAGCGGGGCGATTGCCTGCGAAATATGCAAGGCTAGATTCGCCAGCTACCTACAACATCCTAATCTTTATCCTAAGAGGTAATTCGCTCTCCGCCTGCACATCTGATTTAGAAAGACGACACTGGTGTGCGTGACTTCGCTTGCGTTAAGTAGAAGGAGGTCTCAACCTAAAACCTAGTAGCAGAAAGTCACGATGTCGAGCCGTGTTTGAATCTTGTCTTGTCTTGCAAAAAAAAGCACATCCATCCTGAGCGACCGCGCAGATTCATTATCCCCGTTGTTTGTCAAGGCCCTTGAAAGCACGAACATAGAAAGTCATGAAAGAGAGACTATTCATATAAAAATTGGCAGATCACGTATCATGAAAATCGATGATATGCGAAGCATGAATGAAAAGGATGATATTGTCTCGGGGACGTGACGTGGCCCCAAAAGACAGGAAATTGTGTTGAATTTAACTGTTTATTTGGGCAAACCTGTGCCCGGTAAACGGAAAGTGCGATTACAGTAGCAGTCTTGGACTGATAGCGGCGAAAGGGAGGAGCGTCGGCGTCGATCAACTACTGACAAGCGGTGAAGCGCGTCGGCATTTATACTCTTGTCGTCGAATGTTCTAGCGTTATCGCTGGCGGTGGCGTAGGTTCCAGAATAATCTGTACAGTTCGCTGAGTAGGCGTGATCTTATCAAAATGATCGACTACAGTCCGGAAGCTACTCGAAAACTGCAGGCGCGGTTTACGCTGAAAATTGTGTAGTGTTTTGGGCTGATAACAAAACGTGGGGAATGAAACGTGGCATTGCCCCCCTCTAAAAAGGCATCGTCCCGATGCTAAAGATGAAGTACAACAATAATGCAAGAAAGTACAATGAATGAATTGTGATACACTAATAATAAAAAAGACACTGTTTCACTTTGTTAACGCGCATGAAACGGCTTGTGGCGTGCGACATGGACGACTTCAGGTCGCGATCGGCGTCGTTGAGAGTTCGTGATGCCGTCGGGGACAATCTCGTAATCAAGTGGGCCGAGACGTCGAAGCACCCTGTACGGTCCGAAGTACCGTCGCAGAAGCTTTTCACTTAATCCACGTCGGCGTTTCGGCGTCCACACCCACACACGTTTCACCGGGCTGGTATTCCACGAAGCGTCGTCGAAGATTGTAACGGCGGCTGTCGGTCGTCTCTTGATTCTTGATACGGAGACGCGCGAGTTGTCGGGCTTCTTCAGCGCGTTGAAGGTACCCACTCACATCGAGGTTTTTTTCGTCGCTGACGTTGGGTACCATGGCATCGAGCGTCGTTGCCGGGCTCCTTCCATAGACCAAATTGTATGGAGATATCTGCGTCGCCTCCTGCACCGCCGGTGTTGTATGCGAACGTCACGAACGGAAGAATGGCGTCCCAGTCTTGTGTTCGACATCGACGTACTTTGCCAGCATGTCGACGATCGTCTTGTTAAGCCGCTCGGTGAAGCCGTTGGTCTGTGGGTGCTACGCTGTCGTCCGGCGGTGGTTTGTTTGCCTGTATGCCAAGATCGCTTGAGTTAAGTCGGCAGTGAATGCCGTTCCTCTGTCGGTGATAAGGACCTCCGGGGCGCCGTGACGTAGGACGATATTTTTACTAAGAACTTAGCTACCTCGGGTGTACTGCCTTTTGGCGGGGCTTTTGTCTCGGCGTAGAGGGTGAGGTAGTCGGTAACTACCGCGATCTACTTGTTTCCGAAAGTCGACGTCGGGAACGGCCCCTGTAGGTCCATACCAATCTGCTGGAAAGTCGGCAAGGTGTATCAATTGGCTGCAGAAGTCCCGCTGGCCTTGTCGGCGGTGTCTTGCGTCGCTGACAGTCCCGGCATGTCCTCACATAACGAGTGACGTCGGTGTAAGACGTGGCCAGTAGTACCTTTCTTGTATCCTCGCGAGCGTGCGAGAAACACCGAGGTGCCCTGCCGTCGGATCGTCGTGCAGGGCCTGCAGGAGTTCTGGTCGCAGAGCTGAAGGCACCACAAGGAGGTACTTAGCTCGAAGCGGTGAAAAGTTTTTCTTTTGTAGAAGACTGTTTCGTAGAAAGAACGACGCAAGTGCGTGCTTGATACCTTCGGGACTTCGGCGGTCCTGCCTTCGAGGTATTCTATAGGGTCTTAAGTTCCGGGTCGGCCCGCTTTCGTTCAGCGAAGTCGTCGGTAGTCATCGTTCCCAAGAAGTACTCATCATCCGGGTCGTCGGGTAGCGGTTGGTCGACAGGCGCACGAGAGAGACAGTCGGCGTCAGAGTGTTTTTTGCCGGACTTGTAAATGACAGTAATGTCATACTCTTGAAGTCTCAGGCTCCATCGTGCGAGGCGACCTGAAGGGTCCTTCAAGGTGGCTAGCCAACACAAGGCGTGGTGGTCGCTCACAACTTTGAAGGGCCGGCCGTAGAGGTAGGGGCGAAATTTCGACGTAGCCCAGATGATGCGAGGCACTCCTTTTCTGTTGTGGAATAATTTGCTTCTGCTTTGGATAGCGATCGGCTGGCGTAACTAATAACCCTTTCAAGTCCGTCAGCCCTCTGCACAAGAACGACGCCAAGACCTACGCTGTTGCGTCCAGTATGTATTTCTGTCTCAGCGAATTCGTCGAAATGGGCAAGTAACGGAGGCGTCTGGAGGCGATGCTAAGCTCCTGGAAAGCGTGTTCCTGTGGCGTTTCCCACTTGAACTCCACGTCGGCCTTAGTAAGGTTAGTGAGAGGATCGGCGATGCGGGCGAAGTTTCTCACGAACTGCCTATAATAGGCGCACAGGCCCAGAAATCGGCGCACGCCCTTCTTGTCAGTGGGCGGCGGGAAGTCGGCGATTGCGGCTGTTTTCCGTGAATCGGGACGAACTCCAAACTTCCTGATAACGTGTCCCAGAAACAAGAGCTCCTCATGCGCAAATCTGCACTTTTCTGGCTTCATTGTGAGTCCGGACGTCTTGATGGCTTGAAGTACAGCTTCAAGGCGCCGAGATGCTCGTCGAAACTCGAAGAAAACGCGATGACGTCATCAAAGTAAACAAGGCAAGCCTGCCACTTCAATCCTGCCAGTACTGTATCCATATGCGTTGAAAAGTTGCAGGCGCTGAGCAAAGGCCGAAGGGCATCACCTTAAACTCGAAGAGGCTGTCCGGTGTTATAAACGCCGTCTTCTTTCGGTCTCTTTCGTCGACTTCGATTTGCCAATAGCCAGTGTTGAGGTCCATTGACGAAAAAAAATTTGGCGTTATGGAGCCGATCAAGTGCGTCGTCTATTCGTGGGAGAGGATACACGTCCTTTCTTGTGATTTTGTTCAGGTGGCGATAATCGACGCAGAAACGTAGGGTCCCATCCTTTTTCTTCACTAACACCACGGGAGATGCTTATGGACTCTTGGACGGCTGGATAATGTCATCCCGCAGCATTTCATCAACTTGTTTCTTCATGGCCTCACGTTCTCGCGTCAAAACCCTGTACGGACTCTGACGGAGTGGGTCTGGGCATTTTCTTCGGGGTTGATGCGATGTTTCGTGATTGGGGTCTGCCGAATTTCGATGACGGACGAAAAGCAATCTTCGTATTACAGGAGCAGGGCCGTGAGCTGTTCTTGCTTATCGTTCGGTAGTCTGGGATTGACGTCGAAAGCTATGTGAGGGGCTTGGTTCCTCTGAGCAGGTTCCGCAGAATCGGCGAGGGCGAAAGCACTGGTGGCTTCGACAATTTTTCCGATGTATGCGACCGTTGTTCCTTTGTTCACATGTTTGTACTCATTGCTGAAATTCGTGAGCATAACCGTTGCTTTGCCTCCCCGCAGCTCTGCAATTCCTCTTGCGACGCAAATATTTCGGGTGACCAACAGATGCTGACTGCCTTCAACGACGCCTTCCAAGTCAAGTGATTTAGGATCGCCGACTGACATAATGACGCTTGAGCGAGGCGGAATGGTGACTTGTTCTTCCAGCACATTCAAGGCATGGTGTTCTGACGGCGTGCGCGGTGGTAGTGCTTCTTCGTGGATAACGTTATCGACTTTGTTGTTAGGTTGATGACATCACCATGGAGGCATAAGAAGTCCATGCCAAGGATGACATCTCTCGAGCAACGCTGTAGGACTACGAAGTCTCTAGGATAAATACGGCCGTAATGGTGACTCTCGCTGTGAAGATTCCTGCAGGCGTTACGAGATGACCTCCGGCTGTGCGGATTTCAGGGCCTTTCCAAGCTGTCCTAACTTTCTTTAACTTCGCGGCGAACGACCCACTGATGACAAAATAGTCGGCCCCAGTATCGACGAGAGCGGTCACACTGTGGCCGTCGATAGAACGTCGAGGTCGCTAGTTCGCCATCTCGCATAACAGTTAGGGCGTGGCGTCGGGTCACGGCTGCGTCGGCTTGTTCCGCTGCTTCCATGTTGCGTCGTCAGGACACCTTCGGTAAGTGAGCTTTCGCCGTCAGGGCTTTGCCTGTTTGGCGTTGTGTTCGGAAAGCTCCGTCGCGGCATCGTCGCCGTCGGAGGATCTTCGGTAGTTCGTCGCACAGCAACCGCACCTCCACCGGCTGCTGCCCTTAGTTTCCCGGATACGGGCTAGGAGACCGGCCCCGCGTTGGGCCAGAGTACTGCTGGTGGTGCGAGGACGTGCGGCGGCTGGGCGACGGCGAACGCGAAGGGCTTCGTGGTGTCCACCCAGTTCCTGTCAGGTAGTCGGCGATGTCACGTGGTCGTTCTCCTGGCTGTGGACGCGGTGCATTCACGGCGAAGCCACGCAGTCTCATCTGTCGGTACTGGCAACGGCAGTATGTGTGTCCGGCCTCGCTGCAGTGGTAGCAGAGCGGGCGATGGTCAGGGGTGCGCCAGACGTCAGTCTTCCTCGGTGCACTGCGCCGGGCCGCTGGCGAACGGTATGACGTCGGTGGCGGTGGTGGCGGCGGTGGCGTCTGTCGACGGAAGTGCGATGGGGCGGCGTTTTGGCGTGGACAGGGAGGAGCGTTGTGGCGCAGTGCAGCGGCGTAGCTCATAGCTTCCGGCTCGGCCAGCGGTGCGTGGGGAATTTGAAGCGATTGCCGAACTTCTTCTCGCACAATGTCGGCGATCGAATCCACTTGAGGGTGCGCCGAAGGCAACAGTTTGCGCAGCTCTTCCCGCACGATCGCTCGGATCGTTTCACGCAGGTTTTCGTAGTCACTGGTTTGAGCAGCAGCGCATTCTGGAGTCAGGCGACGATTATACTGTCTGGTGCGCATGTCAAGGGTTTTTTCAATGGTGGTCGCCTCAGATACAAATTCTTGGACGGTGTTCGGTGGATTCCTCATTAGTCCCGCGAAAAGCTCCTGTTTGACTCCTCGCATGAGGAAACGAACTTTCTTCTCCTCAGGCATGTCTGGGTCAGCGTGACGAAATAGGCGGGTCATCTCCTCTGTGAAAATTCCAACCTCCTTCTCATTTGGTAGCTGAACCCGGGTCTCTAGTTGAGCAGCGGCCCTTTCTTTGCGAGCGGACGCTCGCGAACGTTTGTAGGAATGCGCCGCAGAAAACATCCCACGTTCGGAGCGTGGACTCTCGATTTTCGAGCCAGGTCCTTGCGGTGTCTTCCAAATAGAAGAACACACAACGCAGCTTTTCGTCATGGTCCCAGTGGTTGAGGGCGGCCACACGGTCGTATGTTTCCAGCCAGGACTCCGGGTCGTCGAACGATGACCCATGGAAAATTGGTGGTTCCCTGGGTTGATGCATGACCATCGTGGGCTGGGACGCTGCGCTTGTCATTGTCGCTGCAGTCGCGGTCATGGCCTTGGTCTTCCGCCCCTTGTCTTGTAGAAGCCCGTACTCCGGTGGTAGCCCTTGCTGTCGGCGGCTTGTTCGCTGCTCCTGGTGGGCGTCGGTGTCTTCTCCGCGACGTGGGCTGGGTTAACGGCTTGACGGGGGGCGTCCGGTACATGAACGAAGCACCACCTCCACCAGATGTCACGCGGTCGTGACGTGGCCGAAGACAGGAGACTTCGTGTTGGGATTTACATGTTTATTTGGGCGAACCTGTGCCCGGTAAAGGAAAGTCCAATTACAGCAGCAGTCTCGCACAGATAGCAGTCTCGGACTGATAGCGGCGAACGGAGCGTCGGCCTTCGATCAACAACTGACAAGCGGCGAAGCGCGTCGGCATTTATACTCTTGCCGTCGAATGTTCTAGCGTTATCGCTGGCGGCGGCGTAGGTTCCAGAACAATCTGTACCGTTCGCACAGTGGGCGTGATCTTATCGAAATGATCTACTGCAGTCCGTAACCTTCTCGAAACTGCAGGCGCGGTTCGCGCTGAGAATGGTGCGGTGGTTTGGGACGATAACGAAAACTTGGGAAATGGAACGTGACAATATTATCATTGTGAACTCTACAGCACACCCAAATGAATTGCCTGATAACCCCCTCTTGCCTTTTCCTTTATGAATATAGGTCTAACCCCTGCTGTCCCGATTGCCCCTCCCCTAATGCCGACCTATCATACGGTCTGTTTTACTGCCCAACTGCTCAGCAATCCAGCTATTACCCTCCCCCATTCCTTTATTATCTCCTGGCTCTACTGGATCGGCCCCGAAGGGGAAGAACAACGGCGTTTACTGGTCGTGCAGATGGTCGAAATTCTCGGCCTGTAAATTCTCGGCCTGTAAATGTAAATGTAAAATAAGAGTGTAATAGTACTACTACTACTACTACTACTACTACTAGTACTACTATTATCATTGCAAGACTGACCATTCATGCATGAACGGTTTTCCTTGTCGTTTACCTGACCAGCCTTTAGTGTTTTAAGTTACCTTCTTCACTATAGTGGAAGATATACCTGCCGTATAACCACACAAAAGCCCACCCCCCTCTCCTAAAAAAAGCAACATGGTAAATCGGTAAATCATACGCGCATTCGACACAAAAGTCTTAATGAAGACGCATTGCCACACATGCCTCATATATATTTTCATGTCACCGACTCGGTGAACTTTCAAACACTGCCTTGCACATGCCAAGTTGAAATGAAATCAATGAAATTTATATTTAATTCAGACAACCAGGAATGCAGAACATGAGCACTTATTTTAGATTCTTTCAATTCTAATAGGCTTGGGCGCGCAAGGCGATCAGATAGCTAATACTAGAACCACCGCTACCACCAACGATAACACTATATCTTCGATGCCACATGTACAGTTACTGTCCACTGCTAAAGGGAACGCCTGGATGAGCACTTATTGAATGCTGGCTTTCTAATGAGAAGAGGATGTGGAAACATTGTTTTGTGGATGGTACTATTATATCAAAAAGAGTCAGAGATATCAGCCACATTTACTCTCATAGAAAGTTTAGCCATCATTTTTTGCAAGAGATTGAAATCTCAACAGGCTGAACGCGCAAGTGTTCCCTTTAAGAGTGAACCTGTCTGTACAAGCGTTCATAATTAATATGTGGGGTTTAATGCCCAAAACCATCATATGGTTATAAGAGAAGCCGTAGTGGAGAGTTCCGGAAATTTTGTACTCCTGGGATTCTTTCACGCGCACCCGAATCTGAGCACACGGGCCTACAGCGTTTCCGCCTCCATCGGAAATGCAGCCGCCGCAGCCGGAATTCGATGCCGCGACCTGCGGGTCAGCAGCCGAGTACCTTAGCCACTAAACCACCGTGGCGGGGCTCTGTACAAGTGTCGCCGCGCGATGGAGGTTATCCGATTGCCGATCACCAAAGATAGTGCCTGTCACTATGAGTCCTCAGCATGTAATGTGCGTGAACATTTTTACTCGGGGCGGTACAAGTTTGCCCGAATCGACAGTTTCGAGCACGCCGACTGTTGCCTCAGTTTTAAACGTAACGATCACGTGATAATACGAAATACGCTACTATGTAATACAGCGCGTACGCCTTGAGCAGCGTAATGCTAGCACATTAGATGGAGTTCGCTTAAGAAATTAAGATTTCCAGCTTCAGCTGAGCGTTAGGCACAGCACCTAGAACCAAAGAGAGCAAACATCGTGTCACGACAAGTGGTCGAGGGTCATCTGACGGCCAGAGATGAGAAAAGCTCGAAGGTAGGTAGGCTTGGATAGTTGGTGTGATGCAGCCGAAGGCACAAGTTCTTGGTAGTCATAATCGACCGAAACCTGTCTTGGACCCCACACGTAAACTACGTGAAAAATCGGCTAACCGCCATTTGTCACTTGTTCAAGTTTTTTGCCAGGAAAAGTTGGGGAGTGTCTGTCGAGTCTATGTACAGCTGTACAAGGTATTGTTTATTGGATTCCTGCGGTACAGCCTACCTGTTATATCTAACATTTGCCAAATGAACCTGCGCACAAGAAAAAGTATTCAAGCTCAGGCGCTTAAGATATGCCTTGGTTTATCCCGGTGAGCATCGACGGCTGAAATAATTGCCATTGCACAGGACTACTCGATCATGAGGCACATCACCATTGAAACGATGCGTACGCACCTTAGGCAACATGCTAGGAATCCTTCGCGCCACTTGGCAACCCTCGCTACTGAGAGGCCCCGCACGAAATTTAGTGCAACTGTTTGTGCACATCGTGCGTCGTTTACGTGAGATTTTGTGCCTGTTGAGAAACTGGTGTATACTCCGTGGTGCCTAACACTTCCGAAATTACGTCTTTCAATTCCAACTTCAATTCCAGCAACTTGCGGAAATTAACAAACGCTTGGCGCACTTGACAACTAAGGTCGATGACCTTACAGAATTAAAGCAAACAGTCACCAGCATTGAACAATCCATTCAGCACATGTCAGATACGCATGACAAGCTTCTTGAAATCAGCGCAAGGCACGATAGAGACATAGAAAGCCTCCGCAACAGAGTAGAAGCTGTGGAACAAAATTTTGACGAAAAAGAAATTCGCAAGCTAAACCTAGAACTAAATGACCTTCAGCAATATAGTCGCCGCCAGAATCTGGAAATTCATGGCATGCCGTTTATTGAAAAAGAGGATACCCTGTCACGAGTTAACGACCTTGCGAAGAGGCTTGACCTGCAGACACTATCTGACTGTGACGTTGAAAGCATGCATCGCTTGCCACCCCGTAAAGGGAAACCCCAGTTATACTGATAAGATTCGCTCGACTGAGCTTGAAGGCAGCATGGCTTGCTAAACGTGCCGAACTAAGAGAAAAAAACAGTAATATTCAGCTATTTGATAACTTAACTCCTGCAAATAAGAAGGTCCTTTGGATGGCAAGGACTAGAGCCACCGAGATGAACTATCGATTCACTTGGTCTTCACAGGGAAAGATTTTTGTCAGAAAGAATTCAGAAGCACGCGCAATCCGAATTGCATCTGAAGATGATCTAAACAAGATTGTTTAAACACTTACTGTACCTATCGCCTTTTATGGCTTTTTTTCTGTTTTGATGATCAAGTCGATGCATTACAATGCTGTCTCTTTCAAGAATTTGATTAAGGACTCGAACTTTCTTTCTGAACGTGGTCTTTCCCTTTATCATATTAATGCACAGAGTATGAGGAACAAGGGTGAGGAAATTGAAAGCGAATTAGTACACCTCAACTATGACTTTGATATCATGGGCTTCTCGGAGACATGGTTTTCTTCACAGTCAGACGTGGTCAGTTTGGGAAATTACAATATGGAATCAGTATTCAGAACTGGAAAACGCGGTGGCGGTGTATCTTTGTATATCAAACAAAATTTGCCCTATGAGGCGTGGCCCCGACTATTGTGTTGTGTGTAGTGATTTCGAAGCAGTTACTGTGATACACAACAAGGTTGTAATAGTACTGATCTACCGCCCCCCGGATGGTAATACTGACTCACTTCTTGAGTTTTTAGAGAAGCTTCAACATCATGCTAATTCTAATCGATGGTTCATGATATCATTTGGTGATTTTAATATAGATATATCAAAAGATGGTCCTATTAAGCTAAAACTAATGGAGTTAATGTTGTCTCATGGCTGCGAAAACATCATTAGCACTCCTACCAGAATAACAAGCACATCAGAAACGATCATTGATCTCTGTTTCACTAATTTATCCCCTGACAGTGCATTAGCCGGAGTATTCAGCTCTGGTATAAGTGACCACTTACCTTTTTTTGCACTATTAACAATGCCAGAACTGCAGAATTCTCCAAAATACATGCGTAGAGATATAAACGATCCAAATATTCTCCGTTTTCGCTCTCTAATGTTTAACTGCAATTGGGATGACCTGTACCGAGAACCTGATCCGTCTAAGGCATACAACCTGTTTATGTCAAAAATGGTTAGTAACTACAATACTGCTTTTCCGTACGTTGTTGTAAAGAAACACAAGAGAGCAAGAAAGGAGTGGATTACGCCGGCACTTCTTAAGCGGATAAATGAAAAAAACAAACTTTTCCAGCACTTTTTGAAAACAAAAGAACAAACTGACCTCATTGAGTTTAAAAATTTTAGAAACAAAGTAAACAAAGACCTCAAGAAGGCGAAAATAGATTTCTATGCCTACAAGTTTTCTACAGTGATTAACAACTCAAAAATGGTTTGGAGCTCGGTTAATAAATTGATAGGAAGAAAACAAGCCACTGTCCCTAGCTATATACAGATAAACGATATTCACTTCAGTGGCAAGGCACTGGCAGACAAATTTAACCTTCATTTCCTTGAGGCAGGATCCTCAAGTAATATAACACAAGCGACTGACCTTAAACCGGCTGAATGCTATATTAAAAGCTCTTCCACTAATTCTTTGTTTTTATTACCCGTTACCGAGGAGGAAGTAGCCACTGCCATATGCTCACTAAAGAACAGCTCACCAGGAGAAGATGGCATTTCCGCAGCACCTATCAAGGCAGTTGCTGATTTGATTGTCGCCCCATTCACTTACATATGCAACAGACTCTTCTTGACGGGAATTTTTCCATGTGCCATGAAAATAGCTCGCGTAACAATAATTTTTAAAGGAGGTGATAAAAATGAACTTCAAAATTATCGCCCAATCTCTATTCTGCCGCTTTTCTCTAAGGTCGCGGAACGCCTGATATATAAGAGGGTATTTTCTTTTATAGCAAACAGAAATGTCATTTGTGAAGAACAGTGTGGATTCCAACCAGGTAGATCAACTCAGTCTGCTTTACTCCGTATTAAGGACAGCCTACTTCATAACTTTGAAAAAAAATTTTACACTGTGGGAATATTTCTCGATTTCCGTAAGGCTTTTGACTCGATAAAGCACGATATATTAATTAGGAAACTTCAACTGTATGGAATACGCGGGATTGCGCTTGATCTAATGAAAAGCTATCTTTGGGCCAGGAAACAATATGTACAGCTCCACAATTATAAATCTGATTTGGGCGTAATTAAGTATGGGGTTCCCCAAGGATCGATACTTGGTCCTCTACTTTTTATACTTTATATCAATGACATAGTAAACATTCAGTTCACACCAAACATAGTCATGTACGCCGACGATACCAATGCCTTCTTTTCTGGTTTAGATCTTCGCGATATTGAAATAACTGCAAATTCTTGGTTGGATAAACTAAAATCATGGCTTACAGTCAATCAGCTAGAACTAAACATAAAAAAACTAAATTTATGCTCTTCAAGCAAAAAAATAGGCCTGTAGATTATGCTATCTCTCTGATTTTTAATGGAGAAAATATTGCGCAGGTAAATAAAATTCAGTTTCTGGGTGTGTGTTTTCAAAGTGACCTTAGTTGGTCCCAACATGTGGACAACCTGCGAATAAAAATATCAAGATCGATCGGTCTAATTCGACGCTTACAGCATCTCCTTCCAGGGAGAGTTAAACGGCAGCTTTACTTTTCTTTTATCTACTCGCAAATCATTTATTGCATTTTAGTCTGGGGTAAGTGTAACAAAACAAATGCAGAAAGTATAATTCTTCTTCAAAAAACGCGCACTAGGTTTGATAAGTACCTCGGTCCCCACTAATATGTCTCTTTTTTATATGTATAATGTACTCCCGTTCCCAGAGTGCTATAGGATGCAACTAGCCATGTTAATCTTCAAAAAAATTAAAGATAATTTCCAGATTTTTTCTGATGTGTACTTAAGCAGAGATCTTACGTATAATCTGCGTACTGTTGCGTTGGTCGGGCCAATGTGCCGGACTAACTATGGTGTACAGTCAATTAATAACCAAATCATTCTACTGTGCAACAGGATTCCTGAAATAATTGAATACGCTAAGGAGGCTAAAAACATAACACAATTTAAGAAGCGAATTTACGATGTAATAAACAGAACACAAGTCTACAGTGTATGTAAAGGTAATATGTAATGTATGTAATATTTATAGTATTCACTGTTTTTCAACTTGTATTGTATTTCAAAATATGTTATGGTGTTTGTACTGTTTTTTCAACTTGTATTGTATTTCAAAATATGTTATGGTGTTTTGTACTGTCCTGCTCTACCTGCCCGAGGTGCCTCACGAAGAGGGGCCAAGTCAGGAGACACACTCTCCTTTTGCCCCCTTCGTGGGCATTTCTGCGGAAATGTCCGAATAAAATAAAATGAAAAAATAAAATGAAAATCCAGGAATACAGAAAAAATCAAATTCGCCTTCGCCAGCCCTAAAGCAATTGAGCTTGCACCTCCTGCACAAAATGTACAATAGCCACGTTCACATATACACCGATAGTTCAACCACAGCGTCTGGTTCTAGCAGTGCGGTGGTGATTCCAGCTAGAGGAGTCACTCTGTGGATCAAGCTGTCACACGTCACTACGTCTACGGCGGCAGAGCTTGCAGCTTTGCGTGGCGCCCTCAAGTAGATCAAATCCCACACACCGAGTAAATGGGCTCTATTTTATGGCTCGAAACCGTCCCTACAGAGCATGCAATCATTCCTTCAACGAGGTTGCCATGAACAGCTAACTTACGAGGTTGTCAAGCTTCTTCACCACATCACAAAAACAGGCCACGAGGTCAATTTTCTGTGGCTACCTAGCCATTGTGGGATCAGTGGCAATGATTCCGCAGACAACGCGGCTCGCACATCGCACCAAGAAGAGCACACCCTTCCGATTCCTTTGTCAAGGACAGACGCTGCGAAGCAACTTCGTCACCTGGCACGTAGTCTCTGTCTGCTGGAGTGGAACACCCCAAGCCTAAGACATGCGAGACTCCACCAAATAAACCCTCAACAGAAACTTCAACCTCCATCCTGACTTCGTCGACGTGAAGTTTCGCTTCTTTGTCGCCTTTTGTTGAGGGTTGCCTTCACAAAAGTATATACAACCCTCAATGAATGCTCTGACAATGCGTAATGTGACATCTTTTGCCCCAAAGATGACATCGACCATCTGCTATGCCATTTCCCTCGCTTTTCCACTGAAAGACAGAAGCTTTCGGACAGATTGCGACAATTAGAAGATCGGCCACTATCTATGCAGATGCTACTGGAAGACCATCCTCACCTTTCGTCGGCTCCAAAAGCAGTCAAAGCCGTCTTGTGCTTTTTGGGGACTACAGGCCTATGTGAACATCTTTAGCTTTTGCGTAGTGCCACCGCTGCATACGCGCCAGCCATTTCACTGACAATCATTTTTTCTTTCTCTTTCTCTTCTCTTTCCTATCCCTCTCTCCTTTTTATTCCCCCTCTTCTCCTTCCACTAGTGTAGGGTAGCAAACCGGGCATGTGCCTGGTTAACCTCCCTGCCTTCTCTCTTGTTCTTCTTGTCCTAAAGTTGGTGTGAATGCATAATAATGATGAACTGCTCAAAAAAGCAAAAAAATGACAGCATATCCACAGGGTGAATGATGGAGAGTGGAAGGAAGCTGGGTCCACAGGCCGCTGCCGTGTTGCTTTGGCCTGGAGTTTTCGCACGCCCGGATCTTGTCGACGCCGCCACGCAGCTTCACGGCACGCATCTACCTCGCACGCTCGTACATCAGGGTTCCGTCATCGAGCACGAGTCACCGCCGCCTTGCGCGCACGCCACTTTGCAGCCTTGTCTATCAGCTGACCTTCTGAACGCGCGCGCGTGCCAAAACTACACCGCGACCCCTAGCGCACGGCGCCACCGAAGAATACGCAATAGCTAACGTCTTCACGTGACGTCATTCCTATTTTCTCGCGCGCTCGCGCAGACAAAATAATAAGGATGGCGTATAAAGCGGCTCTGCGACTACCACAAAGCACTTCAACTGCGAAGCTATTAGCGCTCGGACTTCACAATACATTTGATGAGTTGGCTGAGGCACAAGTAACCACCCAGATTAAGCGCCTTCTACAGACGCTAACTTGCAGAAAACTTTTTCAGAGGATCGGCCTTGGTGAACAAGTACAGGCACATGGAAGAGCTAAGGAATTATCGTGCTCAGTCAGAGTCTGGTACAAAATATGCCCCTACCGAAGAACATGGACCCAGTTTTACATGCTGGAAGACGTAAAGCAAGAGCCGCTTACATAGATAAAAAGACAAAATATTTCGATACGGCGAGATTTACTGACGCTGCACCATATCAGGCAAGTGCAAAGAACATGGTGGCCGTGGTGACAGACCGAAAAGGAAACGTCACAAGTTGTGCCTCCATAGTCCAAGCCTCTATCACAGAAGCGGAGGAGATAGTGATCGCGCTGGCAATCAAGGAGGGCAGGGAGCAAAAAGCCCCAATGACAATAATCACAGATTCGAAGGCTGCATGTAGGAATTACGAAAAAGGTAGAATATGTATGAATGCCTTCCAAATTCTAACCAAAGCTCATAAGGACTTCAAATTGAATACACCCAAACCATTATCTGGGCGCCGGGGCACGAGGGCATCACCGGGAACCAGTTTGGGGATGAGGCGGCTCGAGGCTTCACAAATTACCGAGCTTCCTTGCACACTGCAATAGAGGATCCAACGCCCCCAGACCCCGACTTTGGTACAATTCTTCAGTATTACAGGGACAATAGAAAAGTGTATCCAGCACCGCATAAGAAACTCACAGCAATGGAATCGGTGGCATTACGCAGAATTCAAACAAACACATACACGAACTTACACAGCCTGCATGTATTCTACCCTACAGCATACAAAGATATGTGTCCATGGTGTGGGGCCACACCAACTCTGTTTCACATCACGTGGGAGTGTACGCATCACAATGAAGAACACCACCACATGAACATTACAGAGGAACAATGGGAGGCGCTGCTGTCCAGCTCGGCCATTGTTGATCAGCGCTGGCTGGTCCAACGGGTAGAGATGATGGCTAGGGCCAGCGGAGCCCTGGAATAGGGGCCCGATCATTTGGAATGCTCCGCGTTATGCGGAAATAAAGTTTTCTCTCTCTCTTTTTCTCGCGCGCGCTCGCACATCCGGGCTTTGTCTTCGAGCGCGAGCCATCACCACCTTGCGCGTATCATACATTTTATCGGCAAACCGTGAATCATCCGCTGGCCAAGTCCGTCCGTCATCTGTCTGTCTGTTTGACACACGGATGGACACATAGACGAATAGAGAGACGGACGTATGGATGCACGCACAAATGAACTGATGGATGGACGCGCAGACGGACCGACGGACGGGCGCATGCACGGATGCACTAATGTACAGACGCACAAATGGACGGACGAATGAACGCACGGATGAACGAATGATCACATGGACGGATGGACGGACGGATGGTCACATGAACAAACGCTGGAATGAAAGCAGGGACGGACGAATGGATGGACTCATTGGCGAACGCGGGGATAGGCAGACGCACGCATGGAAGAACGCAAGGACGGATGCATGGACAGATGCACGGACGGACGCACAGATGGACGCATAGATGGGCACACGAGCGGATGGACGGATGGACGAACGCATGGACCTACGAACGGATGGACGGGTGCATGGATGAATGCAAGAATGGACGGACGCATGGTGTTAAGGATCGGGGTTGCTGATGGCATCCCACCACTGCCACCAGTTGAAAAGAGTCGCGGTTAATGATGGCATCCCACCGCTGCCACCAGTTGTCAAGGGTTGCAGGCTTGATGACAGTTATGACGGGTTTTCTTTAGGGTAGCTGGCGCCCTGCCGGTTGTCCACATAGCCGACGCTTGCCAGTGAGGGGACGCGTTGAGGTAGAACGAAGGATTATTTGCATGATGGTTGAATGATGTAACTGTACAGAGATTCAGCTATGTACAAATATTCAGCCCATGGTTCAGCTCATGATGCAGCTCATTTTTTTTACAAAATGCTTCTGCTTTTATATATAGCCCATGGATTTTTTACGCGGCAGTCCGAAGAAGGTGGTTATCACTGTTGCCACGAATCAAGTGATGTGATGTCTCAGTTGTCCACCCACCCGAAAGGGTGCAGAAATTGGGGCACTCGTGATAGGAAAAACGTGGGTGAGAATGCCCAGTGGTCATCCCGAATGCACCACACAATGACACACTGACCCATGTCTTGAAGGCACCGTAGAGTGAGGAGGTAGAGTCCGAAGAGAAAAAGTTGAGCTCCTCCGGGGAGATCAACGCCGACATGAACGTCAGCAGTGGTCAACGTCTCCTTTCAGCTAAAGGCTTCCAGAACTCTTTCGAACATGGCAGTCCAAATGCTTGATCCCTGAGGACGGCTTCTTCGACGTCTTCCACACTTCCGAACAGTCGGTGGTCTTGTGACAATTTCGCGTCGGTGACGACAGCCAGTCGAGAGGTTGACTACTTGAGAACTGCCGCAGTGGGGCCGTGCCATCTGTTCGAAGCCGTTCAACAAAAGGGTTGTCTTGCGAAGCTTTCGTTGAGACCCGACCACTACGTTGAACATCTACAGGACAGCGCCTAGCCGACTGTGCGCCGATGGGGGTGAAAGCAACTAAGCAGACCGGTTTACGTACGATGGCGTCTGCGCAGATGAACTGCCGGGCCAAACGTAACAGCTCCTCCGCCTCCCGGAAAATCTCGGCTAGCCAGTGCTCCCAACCGCTGGGCACGAAGAGGATGACTGGTGACGAGGACAACAGCCTGGCCAAAAACCTCCAGCTGCAAACTCGCAACCAACTCCCAAACCATCTCACAATTATTGACAACAGCAAAACGAATCACGCAATACCATGCTGCAGTCAAGTGCATTAGACTCGCTTAAAACCTTCCAGGCTTCTCAACAAACACAAATAAATGAAAAACCCGTGCGCTAGAATTTTGACACAATTTCTTGCCGCCAAAGTGACAACAATCATGGATGTGGAGATGCTTACTAAGGATGGATCAATTTGACGTGCGAAAAAAGCACACAAAGAAAAAAACAATTTGGCTCCAGATAACCGTAAACACACTCTTTCAAAACTATCTTTCTCCTAACATCAGCACTAGTAAGTTGAAACTCACATCTGCTAACTTCAGGACAAACGTCATGAAACACAACTAACTACAACGGTTTCACAGGAATGCTGCCTGTACCTACACAAGGTATCGGTGCGTACTCTCTATGCTCTCATTACATACTTTCATGGCCTAGTCATGGGTACCTACTTGTAGGACACCCTGAAGCTAACAAAAACTCTCTCACAACAGATCGAACTGCGTTTTTATAAATTCGTGAAATGTATTTCTTGCCTCGACGTTCGGTAAAGCGTGGCGCTTTTCTCAGGAGATCACTTGAACTCTGAGCACTCACTAAAATAACAAAATAGAATAAACCTCACGTACTAACACGCTCCTTTGGCGACTGTACCTTCATGTCGGCCCATGCTTAAAAAACGCACAGGACTTAGCTGTGCACCCTAGCACGTCATTTCATTCAAAGAACACTATCATACCAACACACACCTACCCATAAGCCATTTCCCTGTAACTCAACTAAGCTCAACTTAACACGTGTCTGAACCTAAATGTTCAAAAAGAACAACACGCAATTAAAATAACGCTTGGGGCTGAACACGTTCGAAGCATCTAACGAAACCGGCGTAAAAACACTCTATCAAATATTTCTCAATTTGAGCATTTCTAAAATCGCTCCTCGTTTTATTCTAAAACATTCCTTATAAATGCTGATCTGCTCTTTCAAGATGGTATACAACTTCGCGCTACACCAAAGGGCACGAAGCATACAAGCTTCGGCTCCGCTCGGAAACCTCTACACGCCGTCAAATCTAAGGGGCGTACCAAAGCTTCATTTACGACTAGCGTGCTCTTATATCAAAGAAAAACTGATTTCACGAAGTTGGTTGACCGATTCGTGTCACTGCTTGCGCATAACGCTTAACAATTTAACGGAAAACTGTGACAACACTAACAAAAAATCTAGAAGGGAAAAAAACTGTATCTTCACAAAGTATATCGCCGTGGAGATGATCATCAGTGCAGCAAAGTACAAGAGACAGTCGGCGCACGTTCTCACAAATTCCCAAGAGGCTTGCCGACTGTTTCTCAGGGGTGTTCTCCCCAAGAGCGTGCTGGGACCCAACCTCCAAGAAGACCACGACATTACATGGTGCCCCACCCACGAAGGTGTAGGAGGAAACGAACGGGCCGACCACATGGCTCGAGCATTAACTCATCAAGCAGCGAACATGCCAACCCGGGCGGATTACTTCACACCTACGCTGCCGCGAGATGTCCTTGAGAGTCAAAGACTGCCCCGGCAGACGATGGCGCCACCCCACGGTAAACTCACCCGCTGCCAATCCAGGGATTCGAGACGAATACAGACGAACACATATCTCAACAAACACACACTTAGCAAAATCCGGCTATTCCAATTGGCTGACTACTGCCCTTGGTGTGGTGACACACCGACACTCCGACACATCACTTGGACTTGCCAACAAAGACCAGCAAAGGGCAACTTACCCCTCACCACACCAAACGAATTTAAAAGGTCGTGGGAGTTGCGACTCACGCGGCAGGACCTGGGAAGCCAGTGGGCAACCTTGTACCAGGCCGGACAAGCCGCTCGAGCCAGTGGGGCCCTGGAATAAGGGCTTTACCCACGGAAACCTTACTATGCCGTTTCAATAAATGTTACTTCCTCCTCCTCCTACCACTGAGCTACACCGCTGCTTGTGACCTGTTGTCATAACTTGTCTTAGGCCGGCTTGATGTCGGGAAATCAATCGCGTTATTACGAATTAAAAGCGTTTTACAACAGTGAAAAAACAACGAGCCGTCGCACAATGTGAGTAGCTTGACGAGTAGGCTGTCCAATGCTCCAAACAATCACAAAAGCTTGTCCTTGTTCCCTTATTAGCTGTGGCGCATATCCACTTCAGCCATAATTCCTCATCATCGTCAGCCACTGCATGAAAATTCGGCACGAAATTCCTAGCAATTGTTTAGCGGATACCACACGTCTCTGAAGAATAACAAAAAATAGCTTAGCGAATACCGGCCTACTACCCAAAAGTTTATTATTAATGCCCTAGTGGGTACCAAACAAGTGTGCTTGCAGTAGTTATCCAATGAGTGTTTTGAAATGGCTCTGAAAGGCCACTCGTCTAGCTTTTGCTTTCACTGTGCTGCGCCTATACTGCGCAGGCCTGGCGTTTTTTTATGCAGCACTTAATTTGCATTTATGGCACCTTCCATCGCTTCATTTGAAGCAAGTTGCAACGTACCTCTCAGTTGCAGCATTTTTTATTTGCTTCGCACATATGCATGGGTGTTAAACTGGACATTCTTGGAGTCCTTCATATAATTCAGTCCTAATAAGTATAAATGAAGCCTTGTCATGCCATATCTATGATATTGAAGTTTTATTCAATTATAAAATACCACAATGTTTCTACACAGTAAAAAATCAACTCCAAAATGTGGTAGTAAGTAAATAACGTGCAAAGACGCTACACGCAATAACTGTTTCCTTATGCTAAGATAAGTTAATCTTGTTTGCAGGCATGTGAATTATGCAGCCAAAACAGCTCAGTGGTGCATACCCCGATAAGAGAAAATACAGTAAATATCGACACGTTCCCGTAACAAACAAGGCCAAGGGAATCTTTCAAACACATCTCTCCGACCTGTTGATTCGACAGTAATCACTTCTTTTAGGAGCGAAGCATTTTATGCGAACTTCGGCGACATTGAGCGTATCTATCTATCTATCTATCTATCTATCTATCTATCTATCTATCTATCTATCTTTCTATCTATCTATCTATCTTTCTATCTATCTATCTAGCTGCCTACGACTTTTAGCTCTCCTGGCCGTTCCGTAATGGTATCAATACCAAAATTGGTATGATGTAACATGAGTGTACGACAAGCATAATCGACTAGCTATGACATTAAAATCATGACATGTACTTCATGAATGCCATGATTTACATTTCATGGTCTTGCTACTCTTGTGGTGGTTTCGTTTACATCACATATTGCAAAACTGGTAAGATATGACATGACTCCATGGCGAACATAAAGGACGGACGCTAAGGAGAAAATCATGACATGCATGTCATGCAAGTCATGACTACAAGCCACGCTCATGGAGCGCTCGCAGTCGTTTCGCTAGCTTCACATATACCGAATTCGGCATTACGTGTCGCGAACGGACGACGAAGGTAAATAACATGTTCCAAAATGATATTCCTGACATTCGTGTCATGTAAATGATATCTGGAATATAACATCCCAAAACCATCATATAAGTATGAGAAACACCGTGGTGGAAGGCTCCGGAAATTTCGACCACCTGGGTTTTTTTAACGTGCACCCAAATCTGAGCACACGGGCCTACAGCATTTTTGCTTCCATCGAAAATGAAGCTGCCGCAGCCGGGATTCACTTCCGCGACCTGCGGGTCAGCAACCGAGTACCTTAGTCAATATACCACTGCAGCGGGACATGCGTGTCAAGGAAGAACATGACTACATGCCACGCTAATGGAGCGCCTGTGATCGTTTCCCTGATTTCACATAGACCATTTTTATTACGTGACGTGAACGGACGACGAAGATAAATGACACGTCCCAACATGATATTCATGACATGCGTGTCCTGCAAAATTCGACTACATGCTACGCTCGCAGCGCCGTCGCGGCCGTTGTGCTAGCTCCACATATACCATATTTGGTATCGCATGAAGTGAATGGACGACGAGGTATGCAGGGGTCTGCAAGATTTACGTTCGAATGGGGTCGTTTAAAGTGTCTGCGCATATTGCGGCCCAGGAGAACTTCTGTCCCGGTTTCTTCGCAACATTGACCCTTCAGGCTTCATCATCATCGTTAAGGCTTCATCATCATCGAATGATGATGAAGCGCTTAAGCACATGGTTGTTACTGGTCGGAACCCAATGGTCTTGGAGGTGAAGCGCATCAAGACCACGTTGGCAGTAGTGATACTTTTCGAAGGCATGAAGGTGCCTAACACGGTGGTGTGCGGAACGGCGGTTGCGCCCTACTGCCTTTATCGTCGCCAAGTGGGCGACGATAAAGGCAGCAGATATGCCTGCCGTCATGTTGTTCATTTGACTGACGTCTGCCCTAGCAGTGCGGAGGAGAAAGCAGAGTGTCTTGAATGTGGAGTTCCCATGGTCTCGGGCTCGACGTATGAAGTTCATCATCATGTGTTTGAGCCAAAGTGTGGGCTGTGCGGGGGCCCATAACTTACGGGCTGCAAAGAACGCAAGGAGTACTTTGCGGTCCCGTATGTGGTGCGGCGCCGGAGGCGGCGTCGTCGACAGCGCGCAAGAAAGCAGCAGAAGGTGACTCGGGACAACGCTGGCGGGGCTGAGGGTGGTAAATCATCAACAGACACTGCAGCTGCGGGGTAGACTTCCATCTTTCGCCCTCGGTCATGGTCTTGGTCAAGTGGGTGCTCGCGCTCCCGGTCCAGGGAAAGCTTTCGGTCTACGACTCGGGCAGGTGCGGCTGGGCAGCAGTCTTCGCATCATCAGGCGTCGGCGCGGTTCTGCAGCAGGAGCAGCAGGAAACCTGAGAAGCATACAACGTAGACAGATAACGTTAAGAATCAGCCGAAGCCTGAGCCTCCTGAACGAAGAGGCCAGTCACCGGTGAAAGGCAGGCCAGAGCATGCTGTAAATCCCCGTATGCAAGCTTGCGAGGCCAAGATTAAGCAGTTGAGGAGGGACTTGGCGGAACTCAAGGCGGCTTTTGAGTTGCTCAAGAAGACGGCACAGGGCGATCGTAAGGAAGATTTGTCTCTCTTCGGGTAAAGCTAAGTGCAAAGCCCCGGCCCCTACAGAGAAGAAATCGGGAAGTACGACTGTGGTTGCGGCAGTAGAATTCAAAAGCTATCCCATCTTCTGTGACGGGTGGCGTAGATTATAGGTTGCTACGGATTGAGGCAACGTTAGATCATATGATGAATGTTCTGTCCTCTTTAGAAGGTAGGATCACAGTTCTGGAGCGTCTAAAGGCTCTTACTAAGGGTAGTCATGAGCTGGTACCCGAATCGCAGTTGCGGGGTCCCGGTCCTATCAGGGAGGCTAGCCCGGCTGCTGATGTGGTGGCGTATGCTCCGTAAATATGGCAGGGGTGCTTGGAGATTTAGGATCTGGCAATGGAACTGCGCCAGTTTCAGCAAGCGTAGGGCTGCACTGGTGCAGCTGGTCTGATTGGCAGAAAATACGTCGGAGATCATTCCCTTACAGGAAACGTTGATGGGGGAGGATTTGACCTTTCCCGGGTATGAAACTGTAGCCCGGTGTGGAGACGCGGGACGATGGTTAGCAATCCTGGTTGCGAAGAGTTGTCTTTCCTAGCGCATGATAAACCTCATTGCAAGTCTGGGCTTGAAGCCCAGTTCGTGGAGATTATTCCGGTTGCAAATGTCGGGCCTGTATTTTTGTTCTGAATATATATATATAGTTCCCGTCAGACAGGCAGAGAGAATTTGGGACTTCGGAAGTTGGGGGTAAAGCCTTGGTTGTTCCAGAAAGTTTTAACACTCCCAATATGAAATGGGGACACGCCCGCAGTGCTGTTAAGGGTACGCGTTAACCAAATTGGGCCTCGGAGTTAGGTTTACGCTGATCACGAATCTTAGGTTTCCGACCAGAAGGACAAATTCGGTTAAGAGAGATACTACTCCTGATCTGGTATTCCTTAGGGATGCAGACGGGGAGTAGCGTAACTTGCAGGAGGACTTAAACAACAATCACTACATTCTGGAGACAATTTTTGGGATACGGCCACCGCCAACTTTTAAGCATAGATTTGTGGACTGGGATCTCTTCAGGCACATTAGAGGGGATCGTACCTCGGATGATGATGATTTTTCAGGGCTTCTCTCTCGGCTGCAACAGGCAGTAGAAAGGGCAACGAAGGAGATTGAAACGTGGCCGGAAGTTCTGAAAATGTATTCAAGATTGGCGCATTTACTGGAATCTAAATATACGCTAGGCCTGGGCGGAAGGCGCAGCACAGTCACAGCGAAAGCTAAAAGAGTGGCCTTTCAGAGCCTTTTCAAAACAGTTATTCGGTAACTACAGCGAGCATACTTCCTTGATATCCACTAGAGCATAATTAATAAATTTTGGGGGTAGTGAACCAGCATTCGCTATGCTATCTTTCGGAATTCTTCTGAGAAGCGTGGTATCCGCTAAACACTTGCAAGGAATTTTGTGTCAATTGTTCACGCAGTTCCTGACAACGATGAGGAATTATGGCTGAAGTGGGTCTGCGCCACAGTTAATAGGGGAACAATAACAGGCTTTTGTAATGGGTTGGAGCGCAAAAACGAAGTGTTTTTACATGGTGATGTGCATGCAGACCGTATCGAGTAGAAGATTTCCGAGACGCGCTCGGCCCTACAGGACTGCTGCCGGAGGTGTTGTAACTAGAAGCCTACCAGATAAATCATGCCTGGGCAGTCGCCGTGTGCGACATGGATGCGACAAAACGCACGCTAGACGTGGAGGAGCTGAAAGCCAAGGAGAGACGCTGCATCATCGTAGACCCCCAGGATCAGCAGGTGTGGCTGCGCCTTCATTGGTTGCTGTATGGCGTCAACGATGAAGACGTGCGAACGGCGTTGGCAGCTTTTGGGAAGGTCATACAAGTCACTCGGGAGCATTGGCGCGTTCAAGGAGTCAGTGACAAGGGGTCAATCACATGGTCTGTGCTTCTTAAGGTCAAGAGTGGCGTGAATGTTGAAAATTTCCCTTATCAAATCAGGGTGGCTGGTGAACTGGCACTTGTGGGTGCACCTGGTCGGCCAATGCAGTGTTTGCGCTGCCAAAGTACCGGTTATGTTAGAAGAGAGTGTAAGGTACCCCGATGCTCGCGTTGTCGTCGGTTTAACAACAGCGAAGATGATTTAATGCGTATGTACGCATCGGCTATCGGATCAACTAAAGGTGAAGACACAGCAGAGTTGGTGATGGACGCCACCGAGGTTGAGGACGTGGCGAAAGGGGCAGGTGATGTTGTTAGACCAGATGCTTCAACAGGTACAGCAACACCAACTGGTTATGATGGACCAACAGTACCAGCAGACATAACATCTGGGAAGTTACTCAAAAGCCAGCCAGCCAAACCGAGGAAGGCTACACAAGCACTCCATCAAAGGAGCCAGAGCCGGTGGAATTAACCGAACGACTTCCAGTGTCGACCGAGAGTACCAGTGGTGGTGCGCCAAGCTAAAGACCCCACGAACAGTCTGCAGGCCAGCGCGAGGTGTCCAGTGATAGGCACGAAGATGGGCTACCTGCGAAGGTGACTTTGTTCCGACACAATAGCACAATGCTGCATTCCAACTCGATATCGGACAAACACTGGCCACTATTGTCCTCCAGTGGCACGGGGCCACTTGGAGGCTCCGAAGATGTCTAGCTCTATGATAGACGCTGAAGGTAAGCATCATGGCCCGTGCTAATTTCTTCACTGTGTAGACATGGCTTTTGCACCAAACTCAGAGTGGCAATGGTAAATGTTCGAGGTCTTGCCGCCAAGCTAAAACAGAGCCAAGTCTACAGGCTGCTCGTGGATCATGATGTGGATGTACTAGCTGTACAAGAAACAAAAGTAGACGGTGAGGAAGAGACCCGGGCCATGGCGCTGAGATTTACGGCGCGTTACAACGCAATCGTAAGTCAAGCAATAGGCACGTCTGCAGGTTGTTTCTCGTTCATCAGGAAATTACCGGGTCTGGTAGTGCAAGATACCTTCTCTTGCCCGTCAGGTAGGTTGGTTTCCTGTGATTTTGTACTTAATGAATGTCAGTGGCGTATTGTGTTTATGTATGCACCAACCACTTGCGAAAAACGTTCACTTTTTTTCAAAGCTAAAAGAGCACTTCACTTTGGAAAGGAAATCTGTATTGGTGATTTTAACTGTGTCCTCAACGGGTGGGATTGATCAAACGAACGCGTCATATACGATAAAAGTAGTAGGACACTAGCAGACATCATTACTGAATTTGAGTTAGAAGACGTGCGTGGCTGTATAAAGGGAATGCGGGAAGCGCGTTTCACACATTTCAGGGAAATAGCCATGCACGCCTTGATCGCATTTGCGTGTCGCTTTAAGTAAGAGCCCACTGTAAGACATATGTTGTCTGCCCAATACACTTAAGTGATCATTGTTTACTTAAGTGTGATATGGGAGAGAAAACGAAAGGTGGAACTTTTTCATGGGAGCTGCGGAAGATGAATTTCACTCTGATCAATGACGAATATTTCTTAGATCAGATAATGAACTGCATCAACGAAATAAAAATGGATGATGAAGTTGAACTTGCAGGACAATCGGAAGAGTTCAAGCAGCGAACAAAAATAAAGGCTATCGATCGCTCTTGCGCATTGAGCTACAAAAGGAAAAAACTCCGAATGGCCTCGGCAAGAGTAATTGACTTAGAGTGCAAACAAGCAGGACAGTATAAAATTGACATATCCAACATTAAGCAGAAACATGCACAGCATGACGAGAAACTCTTGCGCATTGAGCTACAAAAGGAAAAAAAACTCCGAATGGCCTCGGCAAGAGTAATCAACTTAGAGTGCAAACGAGCAGGACAGTATAAAATTGACATATGCAACATTAAGCAGAAACATGCACAGCATGACGAGAAACGCTACCGCGGTGCATTGGTCCGTGCTAGGGCGGAGGATTCAGCTGCTGGAGAGCCGCCAACCAAAAGAGCATTAGGGGTGGAAAAAAATTGGCAGATCCCACGTACAGTGGGAATCGGTGATATGCGAAGCACGAATGAAAAATGCTGATATGTCACTATAAAATCAGCACAATGTTACGAGGTGGAGGTAAATGATGCCGTCCATGACTTCCGTGTCATGATTATCATGTTTAAATGTGTCGTTTACCTTTGTCATCTACTCACGTCACGTGATACTAAATTTAGTATACGTGGCGCTAGAGAAACGGCTGCGAGCAGGCTATGAGCTTGGCATGTAGTCATGTTACATGCCACGCATCTCATGATTATCATGTTTGCACCGCTCACATACCTTCGTCATCCATACACGTACTTTAATACCATATTTGGTATATGTGACGCTAGTGAAACGGCTACGAGCGCATCATGAGCGTGGCATGTAGTCAGGTTGTTACATGACACGCATGTCACTTGTGTTCGCCATGCAATCATGCCATACCATACTAGTTTTGCATTATGCCATGTGAATGAAACCACCGCAAGAGCTGCATGACCATAAAATGTAAATCATGACATTTATGACCTACATGTCATGATTTTCATGTTATAGCTAGTCAATTATGTCCTTCATACAGTCATGTTATGCCATACCCAGTTTGGTATCGATACCTATATCAAAATGGCCAGGAGAGCTAAATATTGTAGGTGCACAGACAGACAGACAGACAGACAGACAGACAGACAGACAGACAGACAGACAGACAGACAGACAGACAGACAGACAGACAGACAGACAGACAGACAGATAGATAGATAGATAGATAGATAGATAGATAGATAGATAGATAGATAGATAGATAGATAGATAGATAGATAGATAGATAGATAGATAGATAGATAGATAGATAGATAGATAGATAGACACAGACAGACAGACAGACAGACAGACAGACGGATAGATAGATAGATAGATAGATAGATAGATAGATAGATAGATAGATAGATAGATAGATAGATAGATAGATAGATAGATAGATAGATAGATAGATAGATAGATAGATAGATAGATAGATAGATAGATAGATAGATAGATAGATAGATAGATAGATAGATAGATAGATAGATAGATAGATAGATAGATAGATAGATAGATAGATAGATAGATAGATAGATAGATAGATAGATAGATAGATAGATAGATAGATAGATAGATAGATAGATAGATAGATAGATAGATAGATAGATAGATAGATAGATAGATAGATAGATAGATAGATACGCTCAAAGTCGCCGAAGTTCATTAAGAAATGCTTCGCATTTAAAACAAACGCTGGACGGAATCATATCGAAAAAATAGAGAAGGTCACGAACTAACCGATACCGACAGCATTTTATCCATGTTTTCAATACATTTCGTAAGCCTTTTTGCATGTAGACAGGAAAACCTAGGAAGATTTAAAGCAGAATATTTAGGACACATGTCACAAGCTAGTGAGGAAGTGAAAAGTGCTTTGGAATTATTTATGTCTGCATCTGAAGTTGAACGGGCGATTGATAAGTTAAATCCCAAAACTCTCCGGAACCAGATGGTCTTTGTACCAAGTGGTACAAGTGTTTTAAAAGTGAATTGTCTCCCATATATGCAGGCGTTTTGAACGAGGCATACGTGGAAAACAAATTACTACCGTCATTTGGGGAATCACGTACCGTTTTGATTCCGAAGACAGATGAGGTTGAAAAGCTCAGGCACGTCCCAGCCTACAGGCCGTTTGCACTGACCAACGTAGACTACAAAATATTCATGACAATTTCGGCGGCGAGACTTCGGTCAGTAACAAAAGATATTGTTGGTACACACCAAATGTGTAAAATCAAAGGTCGTTTAATAGTAACAAATGTTCATAAAATTCGGTCCCTGCACGAATGTGTTGACATCAGTCAAGCTCGTGTGGCCGTACTCCAGCTGGATATGGAGAAAGTGTTTGATTGCGTTGCGCATGCTCTTTTGTTTGCAGTATTGGAGCACATTATACTTGGTAAGATAAATATAGACGGTGTAGCCATGGCATATCAACATGGTAGTACAAAACTAATTATCTACAAGACGTTAGCCCCCACCCCCACACGGTTGCGATTGAGCGCTCAGTTGATCAAGGTTGCCCTGTTAGTCACCTGTTGCTTTGCGTCTACATTGAAACACTATGTCGGTCCATATAGCAGAACGACATCATTATTGGGTTTAGAGTGCAATCCTCAGAGGTCCAACTACTCGCATACGCTGATGATGTTGTGATTTGTAGCACTTCCTATGAAGGTATTGAAGAATCAGTCACAGCTTCTAAATCTTTCGCTGAAGTTACAGGTAGCCACATAAACTGGAATAAAAGCCTGGGATTTTGGCATGGATATTGGCCTTCAAACCCAGAATTGTCACAGCCACACAATAAACGAAAACACCAGGTAAATATTGCGGAGTTCCACTCGAAACTTACAAAAGTACTGATGAATATTGGACACAGCAAACGAAAGAAATTTAGGAGAAAGCGAATAGGTGGAATGCAATTTATCTGTCCATATTTTCTAGGGCTAATGCATGCAACTGATTTTTGTGTCGAAGCTAAGGTATATGATGCAAGTGCTGTACTGTTCCCGGTCAACGTGCAAAAATTACATTCAGTGTTTGCAATATTTGCGAGGGAGTCTTGTATAGACGGGTGAAATGTGCAGGCCTTGGGCTAGGACATCTGTTTATCAAACAGTTGGTAAATAGGTTTTTTTTCCGCGAGACAAGAGATCCTTGCCTACTAACAGTGTGTCAAACAAGAGTAAGTAGACTGCTGCCTGAGTTGTTGTGAGCACTAATGTTACCACAGGGGCTGTTCGAGGTTACATGAAGAAAGTTGTGGCCAGCGTGTGGTTTTTGTGTGTACGTTTTTCAACTGACTACCTGTGGTCTGTTGGAAAGGTAGAACTGCAAAACGATTTACGTGACACTATGCTTTCCATCCCACTGTACAGAGCGCTATATACAGCACGCAATGGTCAGAATGAACTTAAACGAGTTAAAGAAATGCCGGCAGTTTCAAGTGCAGAAGCGTTCTTTTTCTAAGTTACACCCCGGAACACTTTCTATAATCGGACCTTCCTAGAGGAGCGTGGGTTTTATATGCCTTGGGGATCTTACTGTCTTATCTGTAAGGAACCGGAAACTATTGACCACGTTTCATTTGCACTGTTGGGAAGGAGTTTACTTTCGGAACGTATTACAAAGGACAATTAAAAAAGAGTTCTCATTAGACCCTCATAGGATCAGGTATTTTGCAATAGAGAATGAGGATGGATTAGCTTTCTATTTTATCATGGTGACTGCCTTGCACAGTATATGACGCTCTAGAATTGCTTGATGTCACTGTGACCCTTACAGAGCAAGACAGTACTTTAAAGAAAGTATCTCAAGGTTTTTCGAGGTAGTAAGAACAGACGAATGTGTACCTTTATGGTTAGAAAGCGTAGAAGCCTTACTGATCATGAATAAATTCTAGGACGCGATGTGTTATACTAATGCTTGACGGCTTTAATTGCTATTTTTTATTGTTCGTTGTGTATTATATTTTATCTTAGCTCCCCTTGTGTGAAGTTTTACTAGAAACAAAGAAAAAAAGCCTGCATAGCCCAGTGGTGGAAAACTGGGCTGGCACGAAGTGGACCCGGGCTCAAGCCCCACTGTGTCGTTGGTGCTGGGTTTATTTTTCCAATTTTCCGCGATGTGGTTACGGACACCGATGGTGGCGGTGGCGACGACTGACAACTGCACGTGACCCGAGTTGTGATCCCATAGCAGCTTTCGCTGTAAAAAGGCCTGCTTAGTCGGTGGCGTAAGCAGATGCCTAATGGAAGGCTTATTAGGGTGAGGATATCATTACTCAATAAAGAAATTGAGACTTACGCGAGAGAGCTTGGCCGGCAACACTGGATAGAGACGGACAGCTGAATGCGCAGAGGCTCAAGAGTCTTCTTAATGACAAGGCGTCGAATGGCGCAGCTTGCCTGGCTGCGGATGGGATAATTAGGAAGCAGATGCATATGAGAATGGCACAGGCGGTGATGGTCCATGACCGTGCAACCCAGTACCTGCCTCTTAGGAAGAAATTTGTGACTGGGGATGATGTGTTGAGCGATCATGGGGGTGGGGACGGGACAAAGCTTGATGCTCCTTTTACAGTGTCCGAAATTACGCATGTTCTCTTTAACCTTAATGATAGATCTGCTGCTGGTACGGACGAGATCAAAAATAGGCTCCTACGTAACCTTGACAATAAGGCGATTGAAATTATTACAAAAGAAATTAATGACGTCTGGGATACTGGGGCAAGTGCCGACTGAGTGGTGTACTGCACCGGTGGTCCTCATTTCCAACTCAGGTAAACGTCCACATGTAGGCAGTGTGCGTCTGATTTCCCTCACTTTGTGTATGTGCAAGGTTGCAGAACATGCGAACAATAATCGGGTCACGGAGTACATAGAGCTACATGAACTCTTCAGACGCAGTCTGTTTGGGTTCTGGCAAGTGTTTTCCACACAGGATGCTTTCTCCTTATTCAGCGGGCCAATCTGGATTATCATGCGCGTGATGTCAGCGGGATTTTAGCGTTAGATCTTGCTAAGGCGTTTGAATACAGTTGCTCATGAGCACATCTTGAGAGAAATTTATTGTAAGTTTGGGACGTAAATTTTATCGGTTCAGACAATCTTTTCTTTTCTTGTGGGGCGGAGAGCACGTCTTAGGTTTTGCTTGGTCTTCGGTGACGAGTATGTTAGGAGAGAGTGGCACGCCTCAGGGGTTGGTCTCGTCCCCTTTGCTCTTCAATATTGCTCTGCACAGGCTCTCGGATCTGCTAGCGGGAGTGCCTGGCGTTGGGCATGCTATTTATGCGCACGATATTACCGTGTGGTACACGGGAGGCTCTGGTCACGCTTGAAGAGTTCCTGCAGGAGGCGCTGGACGTCACTGAGCATTTTCTAGAGGGTATGGGTCTCGCGCTCTCTCTGAAGAAGTCGGAGTTCTTACTCTTTCGAAAGGTGCGCCAGGGCATGAAGAATCTCGAGCCTTTGGATTCCCTTCCGGTGAAGCTAGGGTCTTGAGAGCAGGCGGTAGTTCCGACAGTGGACTCTATGAAGATCTTGGGTCTGTGTATTGACGCGCGAGGCTGTAACGGAGGCCACACTTAGCGATTCAGGAGTCGGGTGAGTAACATCTTGCAGCTGATCTTTCGGATTATGAGCAAGCGTGGTGGTTTGAGAGAGGATCTACCCCTACGGGTGTTTGACGCGTTCTTTATTAGTCATGTAAATTATACGGTTCCATATTTGCAATGGACTGTGACAAAGAATAAGATTGATACGCTCATAAGGATAGGGCTCAAGATGATTCTGGGAATTCCACAGAATACTAGCACTGAGTGGCTTATGGAGCTTGCATTACACAACATGGTTGAAGAACTTATTGAAGCGCACATTGCGGCACTGGTGGCACGTCTGTCCAGCACCAAGGCAGGTTTGAGGATCTTGTATGAGGCTGTCATTGCGGCTCCTAGATTAGCGGTGTCTGCAAGAGTTCAGCTCACACGTGACGAGTGGTAAAATATCACGGTGGATCCTATTTCGCGCAACGTTCATCCGGTGCACCATGAAGGCCATCGTGTGGCTTGAGCTCGGGCTATTCTTCGAAAAGTAGCTAGTGATACTAAAGAGATGATTTGTGTGGGCACTGCACAGTACAGTACGTGGCGGGCCTTTGGTGTATCAGTCATCAACAGTAAAGGGCAGCTGGTGTCCGGGGCTTCAGTCTGTGCAGATCATTCGGAGTGGTCGCAGACAGGTTTGAGGGTTTGGTGGTCACACTATCCGTTGGTTTACAGTGCGCGTTAAGGGGATTGATGGGGTTAATCCTAATGCCAGCACTCACATCCTTGCACGTGTATGCACAAACCGTGTGGGGGGTGGGGAGGCGTCGGCGGGGGGGGGGGGGGGGATCATTGACTTCATAAAGGATCCCTTGGCAACGTTCTATAAGATTACGTCTGGCTACAAACTGAGACGGAGATGTTTTCCCTTTCTGATGCTATGCTCAACAGAGCTCAAGGAATTACTTTTCAACTCTTACAGACGGGAACATACCTCTGCCAACGAACGTATCATAAAATAGAGCTAGACTTTCATAAAGGGTGTCTTCGTTTTGGCCTCGAAAGCTGCTCGCTAACACACATGTTCTGGCAGGGCCCTGCGATTGTTAGGTAGGTAATAAGCTTTATTAAGGATCCAACGAGAAATTACTTGCCTGGGGTAGGCCTCAAGGACCTGTCGTCCGCGAAGCATCGTGCGATGTCCTCGGCGATAGCCCTGGCTCACTCGACAGCCCAGGTTAGTCCACTGCATGTGGGCTGAGAAGGGCGGCTGGCCACCGCTCAGCCAGTCATCCTGGGGTACACTCACGCTTGTCCGAGTAGTGGCGGCGAATACCGCACTCACACTCCAAAAGTATATTCGCCATGTCGCCTGTCTCATGCCCGCAATCCGGACATACGGGTGACGGGTGGAGCGAGAGTCACAGTCTATGCAGGTGTCGGGGATTCTCAAACGTGTCGGTCTGCAGACGCCTCAGATCAGATGACTGAGACCTTTCTAGCTGCATGTGGTGTGGTTTGAACGTCGTTGCGTTTTTCATAAGAGTTTAGGATCTCGTGGAAAGTAACCACGGTGTCCTTGCAGTCCTGTAAGGCCTCAGGGTCTGTTATTGCAGTCGCAGAGGTATTATGTCCTCCGACCTCAGGTGTTTCGCCATCGTTGGTGTGTCGCACATCGGTGACCCTATCGTCCACGTCGCGGCAGGTTAGCAGTCTCGCGACGAAGTGGGTGCGCTCGTTGTGGTTTGACGGGAGGTCCGATCTTTGGTCGCTGCTAAGCTCTCCCACTTGCGCACGGAACCACTTGAGACGCTTGACAGCCATCGCGCCATACTTGAAATCTGCGACTGTGGCGTCTAGCATGTGCGCCTCCTCGACAGATACCCATCCCTTCGTAAAGTTTCGGACCACTGTCTTGGCGTCACTCGTTTCGGACCACCGTCTTGGCGTCACTCATGATAAAAGTATCCTCGTTAAATTACTGTGTCACGAAGACTCATGGCGGCGGAGCGAACTCAGCCCGAATTCCGGCCTACAAATACCGGCTGTATGAAGGGCCCGGGGCCTGGGCCGTCGAAGAGGGTCTTCACCTTCCTGTGCCGATCTGGGTGGAGCCGCCGACTGGTTGAGGGGGCCTTAGGACCTCGTTCAACTAGTCCATCTGGTGTTCAAATGAAGTTATTTGTATGTATGTATGTATGTATGTATGTATGTATGTATGTATGTATGTATGTATGTATGTATGTATGTATGTATGTATGTATGTATGTATGTATGTGTGTATGTATGTATGTATGTGTGTATGTATGTATGTATGTATTAAAAATAAAAAATAAATGGTAGAGGGGGTGTGTCTATTAAAGGTGAACTTTTGTTAGTTTACCTGTAGCATGTTACGGCTCGTTGTGGAGCAGTTCAGCTTCCACGTGCACCAACAGTGTTTCTCCACCATGAACACCTTCAGGGGCAAAAGAGTCGACTGATAAATGCGCTGGAATAACCACTGCAGCAAGATGGCGATTTCGACGGGTAAATTTATAACTTTGGTGAAGCGAGACGAAGGCCAGCGGTGCGTTCAAAACCTGGCGTTGTTCGTGGCACAAACTACAAACCTCAGCCTTTCGTGTTGCTGAAGCGCGGTGTACGCATGACCACAGGCGCAGATTATCCTTTGACGCCGTGTCCTTTCCCATGCTTATTTCACAAAACTTTCAAGAAGTCCATATCAGGTACCACTGCTAAATGCGAACCATTTCTTAGCGAACTTCGGCGACTTTGAGCGTATCTATCTATCTAGATATCTATCTATCTATCTATCTATCTATGTATCTATCTAGCCACCTACAGCTTTTAGCTCTCCTGGTCGTTACGATAGCGTTATCGATACCAAACTTGGTACGGCGTAACATGACTGTAGGAAGAACATATTTGACTTGTCACAGCATAAAAATCTTGTCATGTGTGTCACGAATGTCATGATTTGCTTTTCATGGTCCTGCAACTCTTGCGGTGGTTTCGTTCACATTTCATCTTGCAAAACTTGTATGGTAAGACAGGATTTCATGGCGAACACATGTGACAGACCCTAACATGAAAATAATGGCATGTGTTTCATGTAACAGCAAGACTACTTGCCACGCTCATTATGCACTCGCGGTCTTTTCGCTAGCGTCCCATATACCAAATTTGATATTATGATACTTGAATAGATGACGAAGGTATGTGACTGGTGCAAACATGATAGTCATTAGACGCGTGTCATGTAACAACAAGACTACATGCCACGCTCATGATGCGCCGGTGGCCGTTTCACTACCTTCACTTATACCGAATTTGGTATTAGGGGACGTGAATGGATAACAATGGTATGATAGTGGTGCAAACATTATAAACATAAGATTCGTGTCATTTAACAACATGACTACATGCTACGCTCATGATGCACTAGCGGCCGTTTCGCTAGTTTCGCACGTACCAAACACGATATTACGCGACGTGAATGGACGACATAGGTAAATGACACATCAAACATGAGGATCACGACAAACGTGTCGTGTAAGAACATGATTACGTGCCACACTCATGATGTGCTCGCGGCCGTTTCGCTAGTTTCACATATGCCAAATTTCATATTGTGTGACGCTGATGGATGACGGAGGTATGTGACTGTTGCAAGCATGATAATCATGAGGTGCGTGTCATAACAGAACATGACTACATGCCAACGTCAAAGCGCCAATACATTTCGACGTGATGCGGTGCGCATGCTCGCCGGCGTTGCCATGTCAAGTGCTGGTCCTGCATATACTCGCGGGCGCGTCCCGGGCTGTGTTCTTTTGACACATTGCGCGTTTCAGCGCATCCGGCGTCCTTCCGTCATGAAAAGAGGTAGACGCAGTGTTGTCTAGATAACGCATCGGCGTGAAATGCAGCGTATCGCATTTTGCACTCATTGCCGTCGGGCCATGCCGACGAACACTGGTCGTGCCTGGCGTCAGACTATAGAGGGCTCGCGTTTTGCTAACGTAGCGTCACTGCGCCCAGCGTGCGTGCGCGTCAACTCTACATGGGAGTATATTGGGCTCTTCATGTTGCGCTTGCAGCCGTTTTGCTAACTCCACATATACCGAATTTGGTGTTACGCGAGGTCAATATATGACGAAATATATGACTGGTACAAACAGGATAATCCTGACACGCGTGTCATGTAAGAACATGACAATATACCATGTTCATAGCGTGCTCGCGGTCGTTTCGCTAGCTTCACGTATACTAAACTTGGTTTTACGTGATGTGAATAGATGATGAAGTTAAACGACACATTCAAACATAATAATTATGACACGGAAGTGATGTACGGCATCATTTACCTCCACCTCGTAACGTTGTGCTGATTTTAAATTGACATATAAAAAAGTGGCATATTTTAAAGTGACATATCGGATCGGTTCAGCCGGACAGCTCTACAGGAGCAGTAGTGATACCAAGGTTGGCCACGACAATTAAATTCAAGACATCTCACGCAACAACATCAACGACAACGGAATTGGCAGCACTTCGTGCCACGTTGCAATTTGTAGTTGAACAACCTACACGCAAGTGGACTATTTTCTGCGACTCGAAGGCGGCACTGCACTCTCTACTATCAGCCTTACGCCGTGGACCACACGAGCAGCTGGTACTAGAGATAGCAGAAGTTATACACCACCTGACTGAGAAAGGGCACCAAATTACATTTAAGTGGTTGCCCAGTCACTGCGGAATCATCGGCAATGAACGGGCCGATCAAGCTGCCCGCTCAGCTCACACAGAAGATCATAAACTACGACTACCACTTTCTAGGACAGATGCTGCACGAAAGCTTCGCAGGCTTGCTCGCCAGCAAACCACATCACAATGGAATTAGCCACACTTCAAGCATGCCCGACTGTACTCGCTTGACCCTACGCTAAGTCCCGTCGAGGCTTTGCCGAGCAGACCAGACCCTGTTATGTAGGCTGTGGTTGGGCGTTGCGTTTACCAACGCCTACGCTTTCCGCATTGGGAAGGCCGACACCGCAGCCTGTGGCCACTGTGGCAAAGAGGAAACAATCCAACATGTTCTTTGTGACTGCCTAGCATATAGTAAACAACGACTATGCCTTCGCAAGGAACTCAACAAATTAGATGATCAACCTCTGTCGGAGCAGGGAATTCTGCAGTATCGACAGGATGCGACTTCACAGAAGAAGGCCCTGAAAACGCTACTGCACTTTTTGCGATTGACCAGCCTTACTGAACGGGTGTAGCTAGGACGCCCTTCCTGTGTGTGTTTTGTTTTCTTATAAGTGCGCGTGCGTTTTTTTTCGTTTTTTTTTCTCTTTATCTACCCCCTCTTTCTTGCCCCTACTTCCCCGCCCCCAGCGCTGGGTAGCAAACCAGATGCCAATATCTGGTTAACCTCACGGCCTTTCCTTTCTCACTCTCTCTCTCTCTCTAAAGTGACATATCAACATTTCTCATTCGGGCTTCGCAAATCATCGATTCCCACTGTACGTGGGATCTCCCAATTTCTCTTGTTTTGTTTTTTTCAGAGAAGCGCTTCCGAATCAACCCCAGTAGGTTTAGTGCACAGTTGGCGCTGTGGCGAGGTGCAGCACCCTGGTGATTACAAAAGGGAAGGTCATTATGGTGTCGACTGCACTCTGTCGAGGTATTCACGATGTCACGTGGTCGTTAGGTTCGTTCTCTTGGTCCTAAATTGCTTCGCTCCTAAAAGTGTGTACGACGAATCTAGTTAGAAGTTTAATACAGCCAAAACAGGTGGTTTTTGCTCTTTTTGACGGGCATGGCAGTGACAATGATGCGTAGTATAGATGTGAATAGCGCTGACGTGTAAGGTACACCATAAACTGAGGAAGCCCACCATGGGAGAAAATGATCCCCGCTCAATCTGTAGACAATGCGAACGTCACGTTCTTATAAGCGAAGCGTTCATCGGTAAAGGCGGCCACCTAGCCTGTGTGGCTGCTGCGGGATAATAATTTTGAAAAAGAGGTGATGAAATAAGTAGGTGACGTCATTACATAAAGCTTGATCGCACTAGAGAGACCAAGTGGAGTCGTCGTTACCAGACGTAAGAAAATACGTCAGTGGTATAATGATGGCCGCGAATTTGTTACGTACAAGGCGTCGTAAATAAGATCGGAGGTCTAGAAAGCTACAGAATGCCTTAAAACAAATGGAGAAAACTTTTCACTACAACGTATCTCAGTATTTCTATCTCGTGGGCAGCGAAAAGGGAAATAAATGTATGAGTTGCACTGGAAGCCAGCAGACGTGAGGCAGGTCACGTAAGATGGTAAAGAACCCCAGGTGGTTGAAATTTCTAGAGCCATCCACTACGGCGTCTCTCATAATCATATGAGGGTTTTGGGAAGTTGAACCTCACACACACACACACACACACACACACACACACACATATATATATATATATATATATATATATATATATATATATATATATATATATATATCAATAAATCGGGTCAGGTAAGCGAAGAGGTGTGTTGGAAAATCTGATGAAAACAAGGCAATGTCATAGAAGTTGCTTTCACACTTTGTACTAAAGAAAGATGGTGTCCACCATATGGTCAAAATTAACGGGGTCGTTGAAAAGCCGAAAAGGCGTTACGGTAATTACTCAATTTTGGATTAACTATTGGATGTCAAAATACTGTCTACTCGCAGTTAACTTCAATCATTGTGGTTTCCCAATATCCAGAGTGCAGATCTAAACTTGAAAATTACACCATGCCTCGCAAGCAATCGAGTGTGTCGCCTATGTGATGCAGCGGGTATGCGTTTTCGGGTCCTTCCAAGTAAAACAACCCCGTCTGAATTTCGACCTCCAGCAACTCTGTCAAAACAAACCTAAGCAAGAAGATCACTGCGAGAGTCACTTGAGGGAAGTATGTTCGTTTGAAAAAAAAATGTTATGCTTACGCTACCACAGTTTCAATGTTCCGCCAAAAAGGAAAAATTTGGTGAAAGTAAATTGTGTGTATTCAACCTTAAAGCTTGGCACAATACCACATTATGTTTTAAAGCACGCTGTTGTCATTGTTCAATCAGATGGCATCTCAATTGAAAGCATGTATTTATTTCACGACTTTATGCAAAGTCATATAGTTTTTTTCTAAAAATGGTGACAATCTCAGTCACGAAAAAAGTTTGGCTCTTTAATCTCTCAACATACTACCTGGTAAGCATACTCTTCACCTATCTACATAAGCTTTCATTGACAAAATAATAGGGAAGCTATCAAAAAAGACCTTTTTGGAAGATTCACTTGAAAATAAAGCATTCAGATCCTCGCGGTAAGCACGGAAAAGTACATCATTAGGGGCCCCAACGTCTCGTCATTTGACGGGAAAATTTTTATTCCTGTAAACTTCGTTGCCACTCAGACGAAGCTGTCAGATCATACACAATATCATTAAGAATGAAGTTTTTGATATATCTGTAACCCACAAAAACTAGAAGTTGCAGCGCCTGGTCGGTTGCTTGAATTACACCTCGACAAGGACTCTTCGCTGCCACCGTTGCGCACCTACCATTCATGCGCTGGCTTAGAACGCGGCTCCATTGATTTAATTCGCTTTTCGCTCGTCTGAAGCTACATATGAATGACGAAAGCAGCATTGATTATGTTCCCGTCAAAATCATAAACAAACAATCCTGGCATAACCACAAATTGGATGATGATGAGTTGGTGAAGCAGTGGGATCATTCCGCGTTAACGTAGATCACTGGTGACGCTGACCACTCACTCATGTAAATAAGGGCCCAGTGGTGTGTAGTTACATAGAATGTTTATTGGTCATAACTCGTATACTGTGCTAATCTGGGATATTTGTTTTGTTTTCATTATTATTGCATTGTGGTACCGGATATAGCCTGAAGTAGGCAAATAAGAGGTCAGGGCATGGTCTCCCGGTGATTGTTGAGCACGTTCCTTTAGCTGCTTGAATACTATTACAAGCTGCATGAAATATGTCGGCGTGGCGATGTCCCACGATGGACGCATCATAATTTGAAATATTTTCTGTGGTTAAACTTAAAACTACCATCGAAAACTGAATAACTAGGACTTTTTTTCTAAATAATGAATGTCATTATTGTTTTTGTTATTTCTCTTCATTTATTTTCTTTCGTCGTCTCCTTCTTTTTCTCCTTTTGAAATTTTTGAGTTGTTCTCTCTTTATTTCCGTTTATTTCTTCCTGTATTCCTTTCTTTATCTGGTTCTTTCTTTTTCTTGCAGTCTCTATTTTGATGTTTAGTTTCTTTCGCGTTCTGCCGCTTTCTGTTTCACACTTCCTTCTTTTTTCTAATACGTGGTTTTGCCTGCTTTTCGCCAAGCGCAAAAGCTTTTTTTGTGCTGCTGCTGACAAGTAATCACCATAAAGGCGCTCGAAGAACTATAGGAAGAATACTTGTCTTTGAAGCTAGCGTGCTTTCAATATGCCACGCATGAAGCATTGCGCCAAGCGAAGACGACAGCATACGAGATCCGGGGCCGCAAAATGCTGCGTACCCTAAAGACAAAAAGACAGAGAAAGAAACAGACACAGAGAAACATTTAGAACACAACATACACAATAAACAATATTTTATTCAAGCCATTTTTTCCATTCTGTGCAGTGATTCTAAAAAGAGAATTTGTAGTCCGGAACGCGCTTGTTCTTCATCGGCATGAGCGTAATCGTCATTGCCATGGCGTCTAGTGCATACCTTGCATGTGCTTTGCCATGATTGCAGAAAGAAAATGTGTGATATGGAGCACGCCAGGTCTTAATCGTCGTCAGCATCATCATCACCTTTAGTGAAGGCTAGGGTTCATGCCAACGCCGGACAACGGCCAAGCCTCGACCTCAAGAAGCTTTGCTCAAAAAAAAGTTTGCTTCTGTTTCTGTCAACGGTGCCCGCACATGGTAGTACGACTGCATGCTGTTTTACGTCACTTCAGTGACGCGAAGAATGTCTAGTTATTACGTGTGCCACGTCAGCAGCTGAGTGCGCTATCGAAAAAGTTCATTTCAACTGTTGTGGTCATTTGGCCTTCGTCGATTTGCTCACACGTGAAGTTAACAATACCCTTTGTGGCACGGCAGCAGATCGGACCAACACTTCATGCCATTTAAAGTTTATGACTCTGCAAACCCCTTGAATCATGTTTTATTATGACGCAGCTCATGGAGACAAGCATTAAAGAACGAAAGAAACACCGTGCCCCACCGCGTTGGTCTAGTGGATAAGGTACTCGGATGCTGACCGGCAGGTCGCGGAATCGAATCCCGGCGGCGACGGCTGCATTTCCGATTGAGGCGTAAATGCTGTACGCCCGTGTGCTCAGATTTGGGTGCACGTTAAATAACCCTAGGTGGTCGAAATTTCCGGAGCTCCTCCACAACGGCGTCTCTCATAATCATATGGTGGTCTTGGGACGTTAAACCCCACATATCAATCAATCAAAGGAACACCCCTGCACCCTGTGTCTGTTGAGATGAAGTCTGTACTTAGGATTCTTCTAAACGGAGATCCTGGCAACTCTTAAGTGGTCTCTGCAGCCGTATTGTTTTGTTTGGGTTTCCGAACATATATAAATGTGATTGTTTACGGGAGACCAATTCATCTGAAATCTCCTGTCTGAGAACACGCCATTCTGTCAAATCACCAAGACTTTTTGCAGAGACAGACGTAACTGTCATGGAAAACTGCAACGTAGTTATTGAAATGAAAAGATTCGAATTTCATTCCTAATAGATGGCTTGCTCTGACCTCACTGAAATCGGCAGGGTGGAGCACCAGCATATGAAGACGCGACGTTTTCAATTTCACAATAATGTTATCAAAACATCACATGCAGGTACTATCGTTGTTGACGCACAGACACATTCCTGTCACGTCGGTTTCATATAGACGCAACTTGTTTCTTATCAAAGCCGCCAATGTAGAGTCCCAGTTCCTTTCAGATGCTGCGTCCACGACGTCACATGCACACCCATTTACACATGCTCTAACTCCACAGTCTATGCCTAGATTTATTGCACTTAAAAACACTTAGCATTTATAATAGTACCAATTCGTGGAGTACGCAATGAAGACAAGAAACGTCTTGCTCTCCTGGATCACGATATCTTCATGGGTGTGGAAATACCTCTTCAGTGGAGCAGCTGAAATGGCACCTAATGAAAGAAGACAACATTGCTCTTGTGGGTCTCAGCCTGGGTTGCCCTGTTGTCTGGCATACTGTGCGCTCTGTGCACTGTGATCCCGCCCTCCTACAGACTCACGACCCTTAAGTAAATACTCCCCGTAACATCTTTTGGTGAAGGTGCTGGGTAAGATCCCGACTCTGGATCTCCGTAGCAGATGCCACCTTCGACCAGCCGTGATGCCTGAACTTAGTGTGCTGTCCGTCCAGTCCACGCATGCTCCGTCACTTGTGATTCTTTCGCATGTTCTAGACACCAACACATTTTGCCGTACCAACGAAACTGATGTCAACGAATTACTCGCCTTATACGAGCGCGTGAGCAAGCACTACAGGTGGGATGAGACGCTTTTGCTTGCCAATGCCCTTTTCTAACTACGGGGTACCGCACCCGCGTGGTATGAGACCCAAGAGGAAGACCTTACTAGCTGGGACATGTGCAAACAGAAGCTTCGCGATTTGTTAGGCTGATCTTTAGCTCGACAAATGCTAGCCAGACAGGAACTCGTTTTGCGTGTTCAATCATCCACTGAATCTTACGTCGCCTACATTCAGGACGTGCTCGCCCTATGCCGCAAGTCCGACAAAGGCATGTCAGAGGCAGACAATGTAAATAATGCGTTGAAGAGCACAGCTGACGACGTCTTCAACATCCTCACGTGTGAGAATTGTGCAAAGGTTGAGTCCATCGTCATCGAATGTGGGCGATTTAAGCAAGCTAAAAGCAGGCGGATTATTCAGCGCTTCAACTGCTTTTCAAACACCACTGCGACTCCTCGTGCGAAGATCCTGCGCCACCACGCCCAAACGCGAATTCTACCATCACACGGATTGCTCGTCAGAAGCTAGAATCCGTGGCTCTTACTACCTGTACGCCACCTGCGCAAGACCACTTGGTAACCGTTTCACTAATTTAAGCCGTCGTACGGCAAGAGTTTGCCCACATGGGCGTGCTATCTTCTCCATCCGCTCACCTTGCGCCCCAGCACATATGGACTCCCGCCCACATTGATGACCACAACGCTGCCCCACTTCTTGCCGCATCCTTTTCGGTTCCACGATTCCGCCAACGATACCGCAATCCCTCTGAGTGGAGCACCAATGACGATTGACAGATTTGTTTTTCTTGTTCTCGAATTGGCCACATTTCCCGTCATTGCGTAACAAATGTTCTTCCCAATTAAGATATTCAAGTGACTGTAGTCAAGATGACGGACAGTATTCTAGACCATACTCCCAAGATGACCATCGTCAGAACATTCCACCAACGCACTCATTTACTCGATCTCAACCCACCTACGCGGACGTCGTCACTCATAGGAACTTCTCCAGCCGGCCGCCGTCACCTCAGGGTCACCAATCACGCTCTCGTCGGCGAAATCGCTCTCCGTCACCGGCTCATTCTAGTCGCATCCCGGTAAACTAACAAGTGCAGCTCCTGGAGGTGGCGTTGCACTGACGATGAGCACCCTAAACTATCTACCGACCTCTAATCCGAAAGGAAATTTTTTTGCTGTCCTCATCGATGACCTGCTCGTTACAGCACTGATCGACACTGACGCTCATTTATCTGTGATCAGTTCCAAGCTTTGATGACGCCTCAAGAAGATCCTGACACCTGCTGTGTTCCCATCAGTGCGCGTAGATAACGGGAGCCCAACACCAGTCCTTGGTATGTGCACTGCCCGTGTTACTGTTGCCGGCCACCAAACTTCAGCACTCTTTGCTGTTCTTGTTTCTTACCCATACGATATTATTCTTGGCATTGATTTCTCGACATGTCGCTCTGCCCTCATGGATTGTTCATCCGGTGGTTCAAGGCTCAAGTTGCCTTTGTATAACGTTGCCCCTCCTGCAAGTTACACGCAGCTACGATCGATGTAGTTTCTACGACTTCCACCTCAGGCTGCTGTGAACGTCCCTATGTCACCTTTTCGGTCAGTCCCTGATGGCGACGACTTGGTAGCTCCCCTCATTGACCTCACTCTTTCCCGCAACATAGCCCTTCCACATAATATAGTGGCTGTCGCCAACGACAAGACGCTGCTTTTTGTTCTAATTTCTCCGCGTCAGTCCAAGTTCTTCCCCAAGGCCTCTCGCTAGCCGAGCTCTCAACTGTAGAAGAATGCACAATTTCTTCCTTCACCCCTGATGCAAACACTGTGACCAAAGATGTCATAGCAGTGCACAACAAGACATTCCTGGACAAAATGATATCCAGGGACTTCTTCCCTTCCAAAGTTGAAGTCTGGCGAAGTATTTTGCTTCCATACTTCAATATTTTTGACATTGCCGACCATCCACTGGGCTGCACAAGTGTCGTAGCGCACCGTATCGACACCGACGATGCCAGACCCCTTCACAAACTACCCTACCGTGTGTCGCACGCTGAGCGCCAAGTTATTCAGCAGGAGGTAGAGAACATGCTCGAAAAAGTCCTCAAAGACCCTTCACCCAACCCTTGGACATCACCTGTGGTGCTAGTTAAGAAAAAAAATTGGCCCCGTATCTGCATGTTAATCTGCAAATGTCGTCGAAAGACAATATTTTTGCGTGTGGAGAGAGTGAACGAAACATGTATTTAATTTTTGAGCAAGAAAATCGGTGAATGGTATTCTGGAAGCGCTGCGTTAGAGCACCTCGAGCGTACAGCGGAGGCGAACGAGCGCATCAAGTCACGTCACACGTGAGACATGGGCTCCATCTGGCAGTTTTCTTGGAAAACGAAGCGCGTGGCTCTGGGACGGGTGTGCGCGCCTGTCTCAGAGTTTATAAGGTGCAGAACGCAAGGCGACGGGTAGGTGCCACCACCGTTTCGTCTTAGCAAAGCGTTGGAAACACTCGCCTTTTTGTGCAAGCGTTGCATAATCAGCTCAGCGTGATAAGCGCTACGGTCCTCAAATTACTTATGTATGCCTTTCCCAGTAAAAGACGCACATGCAGAATATATACGTCCTTTACAGAACGTATATATTAATTGGTAAAGGCCGTCCTTTACCGGACGGCCTTTACCAATTTAAGGTCATTGCGTTCGGGTGGTGTAATGCTCCTGCAACTTTCGAACGCATGATGGACTTTCTCCTGCCCGGTTTTAAATGGTCCACATGTCTTTGCTATCTGGACGATGTCATCGTCTCCTCGCCCAAGTTTGAGAGCCACCTCTCGCGTCCGTCGGCCATTCTTGGCGTATTTCGCCGTGCTGAATTCCAGCTGATTTCGTCTAAGTGCACTTTTGGATGTCGTCAAATTAAACTACTTGGCCACCTTGTCAATGCTACTGGAGTCCAACCCGACCCGACAAAGTCCACGCTGTTTGTGAGTTTCCCATTCCGCATTCTTCAAAAAAGGTCCGCAGCTTCCTGGGGCTTTGCTCATACTTCTGCCGCTTCGTCGCCAACTTCGCGGATATTTCTCGACCCCTCTCCTATTTCCTCAAAAATGACGCTGCTTTTTCCCGGGGTACGAACCAAGCACATTTCTTCACATCAAGGGTTTCCACTCTCACTTCAACATCATTGCTGACCCACTTCGACCCAGCTGTACAAACAGAGATTCGCACTGACGCAAGCAGCCATTGCATCGGGGCTATACTCGCTCAGGTACAGAGGGGCACAAATGTTATAGCATATGCCAGTCGCCTTCTGTCGCAGTCCGAAAAGAATTATTCCATTGCCGAGCGGGAATGTCTAGCTCTCGTGGGGGCCATCATTAAATTTCGTCTGTACCTGTATGGACGCCCGTTTGCATTCATCACATATCATCATGTGCTGTGCTGGCTGTCAACACTGAAGGACCCTACTGGAATACTTGGCCGCTGGGCATAACGACTGCAGGAGTACACGATTTTGGTGGTGTATGAATCTGGCAAGTTGTACAGCGATGCCGACTGCTTATCCCGCCACCCGAATAAACCACCCGACTCCACTTAATTGGAGGCTGACGCCTGTATTTCCACCATCACAACCTTTATGCACGTGGTGGATGAACAACGGCGAGATCCATCACTACTCCTCACCATTGACTGCCTTCAAGCCGGCAATGCCGACGCTTCCTTCAACGTGTCCTTGCTGCAAGACAACGTTTTGTATCCCCGTAATTTACACCCAGAGGGCGCAGTACATTTACTCGTCGTCCCACATCATCTGCACAAAGACATCCTTCAAGAGCTTCACGACACCCCAACTTCAGCACACGTAGGCGTGACCCGAACCTATGACCATGTTCAACGACGGTTTTTGCGAAAAGGCCTGTATCGCTCCGTTCGTCGTTACATTAAGACTTGCGACCTTTGCCAACGTCTAAAGAAACCTACGACTTCCCCTGCCAGCTGCCTCGAGCCTATCGAAGTCCCAGCTGAGCCTTTTCATCGACTTGGATTGGACTTACTTGGCCATTTTCCTACTTCGACAACTGGAAATAAATGGATCGCAGTAGCCACGGAATATGCCACTCGGTACACTAGCACGCGAGCGCAACCGACCAGTGGCGCGACCGATGTTGCTGATTTCCTCCTGTGCGACGTGATTCTTCAGCATGGTGCTTCTTCTCACCTACTCACAGACCGTGGTCGCTGCTTCCTCTCTCGGGTGGTAGACGACCTTCACAGTAAATGCCAATTTTGGACGGGTGTTTGCCTGTTCTAAGCTACATAATCAAAACCTTTTCCAGCGTAAATAACCTTTACTAGTTATGGATCCTTCCACCTTGCACCTTGAACTATTGAACAATACGGTGGGCGTAACCCCTACCGTATTGTTAGAGAGCTGGCACTTAACGGGTGCTGAAAAGGGTGACAAATTGATTGATTTGTGGGGTTTAACGTCCCAAGAAGGATGACAAATGATGGCAGAACAAGCGAATTCTTGCCGTATCATCGCATCTCCGTGACAACAGCGTAGTCAGAGTACGCTCTCATGCCTAATATAACTGTAGCAGATGAAGGACGGGAGGCAAGCGTGAGGTCTGAGGGTGTTTCGGCAGACGCGACAGTGCTGTGCGCAAGGACCCACTGTCAACGCAGCTCATCGAAGCTCTCCCAAAGCGTAACCACAGCCGCGAAAGAAGCAGGACTTCATGCAAAAAGCGTCTGGAGTGCCCCGTTCTCGATGCCTTCAAGAATGTGCTTCACTTTCTTTTCGCTCGTGTAGGCATCGACGCGGGAGAAATGCATACGACAACCTGTATGTGCGAGAGAGAGAGATAAATAGTGAAGAAAGGCAGTGAGGTTAACCAAGCTTACCTGTATGTAGATAGTAAATGCCTTACTGGTTTGTTGAGTCTACTGGCGCAGGCGCTTCTCAGCCCGCTATTTCTTATAACTACTCGTCTGAAAACCTCAATGTATGCTGTCTTAAAATTAGACCAGGTTTGCAGCTCATGCTTGTATGTGTTAAACCAAATTTGGCGACGTCAGCCAAGTAGAATATGACCCGACGTAGTTTCACCGCATCATCCATGTTGTGTATCTCACTGGCGCGCTCATAGGTAGAAAAGCACTCTTTCACGTCAGCTCCACCTGTTGTACTGTAGGTATACGGGTGACATGACATCTCAGGAATGCATCGGTGGTGTATTATTTGAAATGTTGTTCATTGCAGTAGTTAAAGCAGTTCGCAACGTTAAGTTTCGAAGTTCTAGATTGAGGTAAGGATTAAGACAAGCTTCACTACATCACGTATGACGATTTATTGTACATTTACAATTACTAACACAGTCGAAGTAGCTCCTGCGCAACATGAACGTTGATCATACATAGAGCATTTTACGCCCAGGAGTTTCTTCTATCAGCGCTTCTGCCCGCGTTTCTTCTAGAACACATACATTTTCTTCTACAAAATTGTTCTTGCTTGTACGACTAATGAGATATTCTTCATCTTCTCGTTGCAGAGCTTGGTCCAAACAACAGATCAAGGGCACGAAGTCCTAGAAACTCAAGCCCAGAACGGAAGCAGCTCCTTCTTGGAAAGCGCTAATGACACCGACAAAGCAAATGAGCATGTGCCCACTTTTGTCATGGTCGTGTTTCTGAATTTTATGCCGCACTTCCAGGAAGCATTCTCTGGCACTTTGAAAAGTCATAATGCTAGGTTTTGAAACTTGTCCTCGCACAGGCATTTTTGGGCTCTTCAGTAGTGCCCTAGCGGCCTAGATTCCAGCAACACAGTGGAATAAATTATATGTTTTTGTGATTTAAGAAATAACCTGAATGCCTCATTTCATGACTTCTTCACTGTACTTTACTCTTGTATAGTGCGCCCCATCAAATGTCTTTCGTCTACGCATCACACCGCGTTGTCTACTTTCATTGGAGCGAAACATCTGACGCAAGAAAGGCAATCCGCGAGAAGACAAATCCTGTCACAGAGAACATAATTTATGGGAGGCTCCTTCAAAACAGGGCTGCTGCGGTTTATGAAACAGAATTGACGTCATAAGAACAACACGTAAATAGTTCTGGCTAAGATGATGTAGCATATAGCTACTCGTTTATGACGAAGAACACTTTTCTCAAACTGATTTCGTATTGAACCTCAGCGTTCGACAAAGAGAATTGTTAATTTCTGACAACTCAATGTTGAATAAAAAAGAAATGAAAAAGTACAACCTTTGTCAATAGTACTCGCTTAGTTATTTATTTTGGCACAACAAGCTATAAGGATTTATGATATTGTTATGCTTGGCGTTCTGCACAATAACATACTCCATATGAGATCAAGCTTCTTGCACACTAGCAGTATTTATAAAAGATCAGCCACTGCCACGCAGTCCCTACCGATGCCGCATAAGTACCAAATTGTTCATAAGGGGTAACTTTAGGTATGTGACGTTGTTTGTATTCTTGCTGTATGTATTATTTTCCCCTGTTTCCCAACGGCCGTAAATTTCGAACTGCGAAATATCTTACCCAGTATTGTGCTACCCGCCGAGCAATTTCCATTTGCTTATCCCACTGCTTTCTTGCGTCCGGCTGCTTCCTTCCTTCCTTCTTTCATAAAACAAGATATATTACACGCGTTTACGCCCTCTCAAGGCATCAGGCCTTCGTTGCAATTATAAAAAACTAAGTCAAAACAACAGAGATTAAAATGAGTGTCACAGATCTTTTGCAATCGAAAGCGTCATGTTCTTGTGTATTACAGTATTACAAGGATACTATAGTCAAAGAAAGTTCACTCAAGTGTGCCTCTAAAAATCTGTAAAACATTGCGTCATCAAACTCTTGTTATTTTTGCCAGAATTCGTTCATTATTGCTTTGAAACAAATCACATGTCACCATGTGTTTTTGGTATTTGTTATCCGTACAAAGCATCACTACGTACACCCAACCGGAAAGTCAATGAATTAGTGCTCAAGCAATATTTTAGGGAAGACAATGGAATCAAGCAATGGATTTCCGCAGCGGTGAAATGTGTTTCTTTGAAATAGTGACCAAACAGTGATTGAATTATTAAAAAATAACCCTTCCGTATAAAGATCTAAATCAACTTGTTTTTTGCTTTGTGGTATTGATTAGGTAAGCTTGACATGTGGGTTTCTGTGAAAGCAAAATGCGAGTATAAGAAAATTGCGTCCTCGAACACAGCCACCTCTGTAACGTAACGCGCCGTTTCTCTGGAGGGCGTTATTTTTTTTTATTGCGAAGCATTTTTTAGCGAACCTCGGCGAATTTAAGCGTATCTATCTATCTATCTATCTATCTATCTATCTATCTATATATATATATATATATATGTATCTATCTATCTATCTATCTATCTATCTAGCCCCCTACGACATTAAGCTCCTATGGCCGTTTCGATAATGGCATCTCTACCAAAATTAGTATGGCACAACACGATTGTATTGCGACCATATATGACTAGACAAAACATGAAAATCATGATATGTATGTCATGAATGTCATGACTTACATTTCATGGTATTGCTGTTGTAGCGGCGATTTCGTTCACATTACATGTTGGAAAAAAGGCAGGGTATGACATGACTGCATCAGGAACTAAAATGATCTACCCTGACATGGAAATCATGAGATGCCTTCTATGTAACAACATGACTACATTTCATGCTCATGATGCCCTCATGGCCGTTTCGCTAGCTTCACATATGTCAGATTTGGTTATACCATCACAAGGGGTAACTCGGTGTTTTAAGACTTCACATGTGACAACGTCAACGACGGCAGAACTCGAGGCTCTGCGCAATGCACTGGAACTCATCGAATAAGAAGAAAGACCAGGTAAATGGGCAGTGTTTTCTGACTCAAAACCAGCGTTACAGTGCCTGATATCAGTTCTCCGACGAGGATGCCACGACCAGTTGACCTACCAAACCGTGAAACTTCACCACCTTTTAATACAAAAAGGCCACGACATCGTCTTTCAGTGGTTACCTAGGCACTGTGGTATAGGTGGCAATGATTCTGCAGATCATGCTACTCGCACGTCACAAGCTTATTATTGTTAGTATACCTTTTTCCTTATCGAATCGTTGTCATTTATGCCTACTTTATTTCACTTACTTATCTGCTGTGAGTTTTATTCCTTGCTGTTTTACATTGCTTCCGTTATGTATATCTCCACTCCCCTCTGTAATGTCCTCGCGCCCTGAGGGTATAATAAATAAACAAATAAATAAATAAATAAATAATAAATAAGCGAACAGCGTTCCGATTCTGCTTTCAAGCGCGGATCCGGCGAGGCAGATTTGTCAACTGGCCCGCAGTCTCACACTGACTGAGTGGAACACACCAAGCATACGACGTACACGACTGCACGAGCTCGATCCTTCACTACAACTCCGGCCTCCATCCGGCCTACATCGATGTGTAGCTTCGCTTCTCTATCGCCTTTGGCTGGGAGTCGCTTTCACGATAGCTTATACAACGTTAATCGGAATTACTGAATGTGCGGCGTGCGATGTTTGCGGCACCGACGAAAATATCGAACACCTGCTGTGCCATTGTCCTCAATTTGCCTCAGATAGACAAGTACTTGCCAACGCAATGCGGCGACTGGATGATCGGCCTCTTTCTGTGCAGGTGCTATTACAGCAACGTCCACATGCCTCGACAGTTCACAAGGCCGCGAAAGCCTTGCTGTGTTTCCTGAGAAAGCTAGGCTTGTGTGAACGCCTCTGACATGCGGTAGAGTTCTACACGCTGCAATTAAATTACTGTCAGACTCTCCCCCTTTTTCCCTCTCTTCCCTCTTTCTCGTTTTTCTTGTCCCCTTCCCTAATCCCCCAGTGTAGCGTAGCCAACCGGATGTCTTTCTCGTTAACCTCCCTGCCCTTACCCTTTTGTTGCTTCCTCCTCCTCCTCATTGGTAATACGAGGCGTGAAAGGATGAAGAAGATATGCGACTGGGGCAAACATCATCATCATCAGCATCATCATCATCATCATCATCATCAGCCTGACTACGTCTACTGCAGGACAAAGGCCTCTCCCATGTTCCGCCGGTTAACCCGGTCCTGTGCTTGCTGCTGCCAATTTATACCCGCAAACTTCTTAATCTCATCCACCCGCCTAATCTACTGTCTTCCCCTAACCCGCTTGCCTTCTCTGAGAATCCAGTTAGTTACCCTTAATGACCAGCGGTTATCCTGTCTACGCGCTAAATGTGTGGTGATGTTGTATAATGTTATTGTATGGCTCGCATGTTCTCATGAGCTAGGATCATTTCAGAGTGCGCAGCTTATTCTGGACTACGTGTTCTCAAAATGTCGTTTGACGATTACTGGCTAAATAGAACTGTACACATAATTGGGATATTAGTTATATTTATAGAGAAAAACCACTCGTCTGGTCGTTGACCCACACTGTATGTTCTTTGCAAAAACGGCAATAAGTACCGCCATATTATGCACTAGCATACTGTGTTTTCTTTCCGAAACATCTGCCGCAATTATTCTCCAGCAACCCCACACAATAAAGGCATGCTTAGCAAGCGTAACTTCGTGCGTCAGACTCCGACGTCGTTGGGGTGTCACCCATTTTATCTCGTTCAGCAGGAAAAGATAAAAATTAACACCTGTTTTGTATTATTTACTTCGAAACATATATTCCCGAGCTCATACAATAAAATGTCATTACTCTTGAACAATAACATCCGTAAAAGAGCAGCTAATATTTTCTCTCAATACGCTGGGTTGTGCGTCAGAGATATTTTTACATGGTTTGCTATTGTGAAATAATATGAGCTATCATTTTAGAATGTACACTGAATTCTGGGCTTTGCCTTCTCAATCATCTTCGAACGACAAGTGACATAGGGAAACTGTGCATAGAAGTGAGTGATATTAGTTATATTTGCGGAGATAGAACGCGCGTCTTACTTGAGTGTCTTTGGGCGCTTTATGTTATCAACAAACGATTCATCCGGGTTGAAGACGTGGTTGCAGTCTAACTTCACCTCATAGCTTTGTGGCACGAAAATGTCATTTCGTACGTTTAGCACTGTCACCGATCAACGAAATGCAATTGTGGTCAATTAAATCAGCTCTTTGGTGGAAATAGAATCACACCGCATTCACGAAACAATAGGCTTCTTCAATGATTTGTTCAGTGTCTTTCAATAACCTTACCAATCCGACATGTCTTCTCGCTACCACCGAGCAAAGTGCGTATTTGGTGTGTCCTTGCAATGATGAGAATCAGTTTCCGGCTGAAATCAACTTCAAACGCTGATAAGATGTTGTGTGAACCTGTCATTTAGGCATCACTTTTCGTCCACGCATTGTCAACCGCACGACAAAGGTTTTCATACAGAACTCCCTCCTGGCCTTTCACGAACTTCTTTTCGTAGTTTATAAAGCACGCTAGAGTGCCTTGTGACGACAATCATTTGATCATTTGTCAATCAGCAGAGCCCAGAAAGTTCTGAGGGGCCAAGCAGACTGTGTTTACATAAGCCCACTTTGTCATTTTTATCAACTGAAGTGATATACACGTCAATTGATAGTGAAGTGATATACACGTCAACGATATATCAGTCAATTCAGTAAATCCTGAAACTAACTTAACCGGCCATATTTAAGGCTAAAAACCTAAATGAATTACCACAAGCGAAAATTGACCATCGCTGTCCAGCGTCCGCCGCGTCAATCCAATTGACGCAAACAAAATTGCCATTTTTGCACTAGTGGCCACAGCCTGATAAAACAGCGTAGCAGGGCTGCCTTCTTCATTTGTATATTTTTCAAGTTTTCAGCGCTTCACGGAGCCCAGTTTGCCATACATCCGCTCTCTCAGGTCACACAATCACGCAGTGCTCAATACAGGCCTAACATAAGGCTAACAGTGCTCAACATTGGTGCAACATAAACCAGAAGGCCTAAATTACATTAGCCAGTAATTATTCACAATACTTTTCCTGAAGTAGTGAAAATTATTTTGAAACATTCACTTGATGCGCACGCAGTGATAGAAAGGGCACCACCGTCTCGACAAAGGACGTATTGAAGAGGTGGTGGCCAAAGCCAAGGGAATCGGCGGGTTGTCAGTGCTGAGCACTTCCGCAAATATCACGCTAGAGGTAGATGCACTAGATGATAAAATCAGAACTACGCCATGACCTACACAACAATGACGTTATTGTTTTCTTTCTACCTTGCTTACTGCTTTCCTATCTCCGTTTTGTTTCTACATTTATTTCTGTCTCAGTCTTTCTGTGTCTCTGCTTTTCTCTCCTTTTCACTGTTCTGTATTGTTCTTGTTTCTTGCCTTTATTTCTTTTTCTTTCTATTTTACTTTGCCCTTTCTTTGTTCCTCTTTCTCCTAATGGGCTACTTCCTTTTCTCCTTCTCTTTCTTGCTCTACATTCCATTTCTCTCTCTTTCTATTTTTCCCTTTTTTTCTTACTCTCGCTGTTTCTCTTCATATGCATTTAATAACAACAAAATTAAAAGAGCATGCTACGGCCTAGTTTTTACCAATGTCTAGCGAAACTCTTGAAGAACATCAATGGGAGGAGTCTTGTTTCTCGACCATGCCACACAGATTTACCTCCAGCTTAAGTATCTCTACTGTGAAAATTATCTTCGTGTGAGCACGTCATCACACCACATCATGATGTCACATAATGGTGTCACAGATCTGTCAGTCAGTCAATGAACTTTATTTACAAATTGTCCTGAGGAGCTGATTCCCCTCAAGAGGGAGGGTCGGCTGCGGGCCGCACCCACGTGGGGACAGGAAGAGCGAGCCCCTCCGCCAAATTGCGGGCCCTCTGGACAGCCCGGATTTGGACCTCTCGGTCCGAGCTGGTAATTGCCGTCCTCCAGGCAGCTTCTGTGCTGAGAGGCTCGCCATCGCGCAGCGCCGCGCATTGCCAGAGCATGTGGGGTAACGTGCAACGTCTCTCTTCGCAATGAGGGCATTGCGGCTTTATGCTGTCGATAAACTTGCTGTACACTAAAGGCGACGGGTAAGTACCCGTTTGCAGCATTCTTAAGGTGACTGACTGGGCCCTAGAGAGTTGCGGATGCGGGAGCGGAAAGCTACGCCTGGCCAATTGATAATTTTTGCAAATTTCGTTAAAGGTGAGGAGCGAATCAAGCTGCCGGATGCCATTCCCAAAATTAGATGCCGATTGCCCGTCACGGTGGGACAGTTCGCGTGCTCGGGCATGGGCAAGCTCATTGGCATTGGGGATAACAGGGTGGACATCCTTGCCCATGTGGGCCGGAAGCCAGGTGATGTGGCCGTCGATTTCCGTGCAATGTGGTCTTTTGGTAAGAAGATGGGCCGCCTGCTCACAGACTGACCCGGTCATGAACGCTCGTGCAGCAGCTCGAAAATCAGTGAAAATGCGCGTGCGCATGGGAATCGCCACGGCCATTGCTATAGCAGCCTGCTCTGCCCTAGCCGGCGTGGTATCTCGAAGAGATGCTGCTGTGAGGATTTTACCGTGATGGTCAGTGACCACAGCCACGAACTTGGATGTGCCGGGATACTGTGCTGCGTCAACGAACGCCACAAGTTCAGGGGTGGCAGCGGCGGAACTGAGGAGCGACCTAGCTCTAGCGGCCCGGCGGCCGACATTGTAGCGAGGGTGAACATTTCTAGGAATTTGTGAGACCGTAATCTGCTCCCTCAATTTGGGTGGAAGCTGTATCTTTTTGTCTGCTACCATAGTTGGTTCGCAGCCCAGAAACTCCAGGATGCGTCTCCCAGCTTTGGAAGAGGACAGTCGTGCAGCTTGTGCTGTTTGTTGCGCGCTTCTGCAATCTCACTAAATGTATTATGCATACCAAGAGCCTTGAGCTTTTCCTCATTTGTGTTGTTTGGAAGGCCCAAGACCCTCTTAATGCACTTTCGAATAATCGCATCCAGTTTCCCTTCTTTCCTTTCCCACCTATGCGCTGCGGCAATGTAATTAATGTGACTCATAAGAAAGGCATGGAAAAGCCTCATGAGGTTGGCCTCACAAAGCCTGACTCGTATTGCGGCAAAGGCGGAGAGCATGGACAAGCTTATACTTCGGGTGTCACAGATCACGCAGATCACCAAAATTTTACTTTGACCCCATCGCGACATCGCATGATGATTTCATAACATAACATTGTGACTTGGCCAAAAGTGGGACAGTCTGTAAGGTGAGGCAGAAACTGCATCGCCTTTAGGATTGAGTTTCTGTCTCTTTGCATCATGGAACCATACGGAGGGGCAATAACCTGCCGTACATCGACATGGAGGCCGACCAAAAAAAAGGAGGTTTGTAGGGGAAAGCTTTTAGAGGGGTAGGGGGCGTATAAACAAATTGACTGACAAGAAATTTAACCTATCTTTCTTTCACATTTGACTTTAGTGTTTTTGTCGTCTTCGTCGTCGTCGTCATCGTCGTCGTTGTTGTTGTTGTTGTTGTTGTTGTTGTTGTTGTTGTTGTTGTTGTTGTTGTTGTTGTTGTTGTTGTTGTTGTTGTTGTTGTTGTTGTTGTTGTTGTTGTTGTTGTTGTTGTTGTTGTTGTTGTTGTTGTTGTTGTTGTTGTTGTTGTTGTTGTTGTTGTTGTTGTGAGAGGATTCTATCGGGTTTTAGTGGCAGCGTCCAATTAACACTATTGGGACACTCACCACCACACTTGGTTAATATATCTGTAGTGTCTGAATAAACTCAAAGTTCAAGCATTTGTTAAAGCAGGAATTAGGAACAGCCAGCCTGATTGGGTCGGCCAAAGGCTCCATTCGGCAAACCTTTTCAGCATTCTTAATACATCTGGAACAGTAGTCATTGTCATTGCCTGGTGAGAATTGAAATGAATGTGCGATAATGTCGTGATATTTTCAAAGTTACTGACCCCTTATCAAATAAGTGCACGGTACCAAATTTATTTATTAGCAATATTTTTAAACCTGGAAGGCGCAAGCTGTCATTTAGTTTACGCAGCTATGCCCACTAGATTGTATTCGTAAGAAAGCAGCATCACTCTTAGTAAGCATTAATCCATAACAATCGGAGAAAGGGCCTCGAAATATAGTTGCTTTCTGTGGATACCACACAGTCCCAGCAACAAAGGGCATCAAAACAAGGTAAACGCATAGATGTAGAGCAGAGAGAATGCGGAAGTTTGCGAATTGTGGAATCACACGAATGTCGAAACGCACATTCACACTGACAAGTGCCTTGTCCGAATCGATGCCAATAGTTGTGGTGAAAAGAATGTCACCATCAAAGAATCCTGCATTCAATAGCTCAGAATTTCTTGTAGCACGAGGCTTAATAAGGCAAGATCATACCTGTTTTCACAAAATGTGACTTTTCGTAACTCGCAAGAACTATTGCAATTCTAACATCTGATGAGACTGCAAACACTGGTACATTTTTGACAGAATTAATCAACTGATATATATTTGATAGCGCCATGAGTCAATTATCAGTGAAAACCAGGTGTAAAACGCAACCTTTTGTTGAGAGACAACACTGAACATTTGGACGGACAAGTAATTAAAATTTAGGATCTTCTCCGGTTCAACAACTAACTTGTCAATTATGGTGTTTTGTACACTAGCATGCATGCCTCGCAGCCAGAATGAACTTGTGACACAAATGCCCAGAATTCATAAAGCCTTACATATTGCCCCATTGTCATTAGTTACTCCTCCAGCGTGTTCGCAATTCTTTACTAGTGAGCATGAAACTTCTTCGGTCCTTGTGAGACAGCAAGCCCAGCAATACGCATGGAAAAAAAGAGAACAATAAAATAACAATTTAAAATTCATTTTACAGATATATACGAATCAAGATCGAGTAGACGTTTTTAATTGTTTCAGAACTTCATGATATTTCAGAGGATCTGTTGGTCGAAATAAGTTGACTAGCACATGTCCTGAGAAGCCTTTACGAAACTGCACTACGCATGATAACCTCTTACACACCGTATTAATGCCAGAATCATTCGATTAGTTTCTTGTAAGCAAATCACATGCTGTGCTGTTAGAGTTCAATCAATAATTCGTCATGCCAATATAAATGATAAGCCCAAACTTGAAATTATTTTACCAATGTCTCATCATACTCTGTAAAAAAGGTGGACTGTGTGCAGGGCACTCAAATTTGACAACAACGAAACACGTTTTTTTATGTTTTAAATGAGAAAATTGCTGGAAGTATACAAGAGCAATCTATGATAAAAGCACAGAGTACAAAACATTACACATAAATGTGGCCTGGTGCCTAACAACACAGTGTGTTCTAGACAGCGCTCGCGAAGTCAAGTGACCTTCTCACAAACTGCTGAAGCCTGAAGGCAAGCTTTAAGAGACAGTACACTCACATTCTCGCATCACAATATTATAAAGGTAATTCCTCTCAACTATGGATGAAGTCATAGATTCCGGCCTGACTTCGTATAGAAACAAGTGTGACATTTGCCACGCCAGTTTCAACTTCTTTCGCCAAAAGCTCCAAGAATTGTACTATAGTAAGTTTTCACAATTCCTTACTTTTTCAGAAGGTGTAATTCGTGGATAAAACTTTGACCATATATCCTCCATGCACCTTCTGTTTTCATGAGTTCAGAGGACAGTTGTAGAGAGTATTATCTATTTTGACACAGATTCTTCGGGATATTTATAGCCTAGCGCACACAAAGCATCATTAATTTTAGGAGAAAGAGCAATGCCCATAAATGTAGGCCTATTTTCTATCAACATGCGAAAGCTTACGTCATATGTAGCTTTTTCTTTATTTCGTGTTCTCAAATATACACAAGAGCATTTCAGAGTGCATTCCTAAATCTGCGAGTCAAGTTGTTCACAAGTATAGAGATCTTCTAATAAGAAGGGGTTGAGGAAAGCTATAACTAGAAGTAAAAGAAATAACGTACAACCTCTAAGTTGAAGAGAACAGGGAGGATAAGGAGCTCGTCCTGTTCAGGTGCGGTAATTTTCTTCACAACATCTTTAAATAACTTGTCAAGTGTCCAGGTATTCCAAATGCATTTGGGTATCAGGGTTATCACGTATTGCATGGTGTCTGTTTGCATCACATTGCATCGCAATACGAAATGTTCTTTTTTTTTTTGCAGTGCTCTGCATAACGGCTGCTGAACGGCATATTTAATAGCATGTTTAGTTTGGCCTGCTGTCCCAGTAACACATATGAAAATACGTAATCATGTTATGAGCTTTTAAATGTGTCGACATAACTTCGCCAACTTAGTCTGATTTCACGCAATTCCAAAGGGCAGAACTATCTGTTACGTAACTTTCAGACTTCTAAATTTAATTCATGTAGATTGACTGATTTATCCTTAAGCGTGAGCTCACGAGGTAATATTTCTTGCATAATAAAGCGTGATAGCGACGAGTTATCTTGTGGAAAGTTCCAACACGAGCCGTGTTTACAAGCAGAGAACATCACAGCAACAATCTAATGAAGTGTGTCCCGTTATACCGCACAAAACATGCTAAGAACCCAAACATAAGATAAGGCAAGTGCACACTGTGAGATGTCATAAAAATGGTAATTATCAAACAACAGTGATGTCAAATGACAACTGCGCAGTGCTAGCGGTAACGCGCCACAAGTAATGCCGTTACCAGCAACATGTCACAAAACAGCGAGAACTGTTATGAAAATACAGAGCCAATTTTGGCCCCCTAGTTGCTCACCACCACCATCGCCTGTTTTCGCAATACCTTTCGTGCTAAATAAGAAAAAATTTAAAACGAATCACAGCTAATTTACGGATTGAATGATAACGAGTGGACGAAACTCCGGAGGCACATCCGTAAATCATGAATCCCACTCGCAGCTGTTCCACAATTTCGAGGAGCCTGTCCCAGTGTTGTTTGGCGAAAACGTGTGCAGTTTGCCCAGCTGGCGCATCACGGGAAAGAGTTCCTTGCGGCGTTCTTGCCACTATTGCACCGTCTTAGCTACGCCCCGCATGAGTTCCGGGTCTTGATTGAACACTTCGTCCATGAACTCGCGCCCGCCGCTCTCAAGCTGCTGCCGTGTGAACGAGCTGGTGATGAGAGCGAGCGCCGCAGCGTCATCTAGTGGGCACTCCGAGTACTAGGAGCGGATACTACAGGCAACGGTGAATCAGCCCATACCCTAAGGAGTTGCGCCCCTAAAATAATAAGGACCTGATGGAATCGAACCCGGACCCTCTGCGTAGGAGCTCATACGCTACCAATAAGCAACGGCGGTGCTTGAAACTTCGCTGCAAACTGACTTTATCCAGACTTCATGCCGAATAAGGAATCATGTCAGCATCTGTAATAAAGCGTTTTAGAACAGTAAAGTAACAAGGTGCTACGTAATCCAAAACTGCGTAACGAGTAGCTCATGCTTTTCATATGAAGGACAAATAAGGCGTAGTGGACGCTTCTCTATACACAAAAATTAGGATTCACAGTGTAGTGGGTATTAACTACGTAAGTGTGCTTACAGCAGTTGTCCCAAGACTACATAAAAATGCTGTAAAAAGGCAGCTCTCCTGGTTTTCGCTTTGACTGTGCTGCGCGTTCCGTGCAGGCTTGGCGTTTTTTTTTTCCTTGTTTGGTCGCTTAGTAACGTACTCGTTACAATTCGCTGACTGTATTGAGTAGTGTGATTGCGTTACTTTTTTGGTAACTGTGGTGTCAAATTGCTCGTTACAGTTTCATCTTGAGGGCGCCATTCTTCCAGTGGTCTCCCCTTCAAAAATTTTGTCATGCGCAAGTTTACTGTCAGCAGCACGTCGTAGCTGGTCATAACCCTCGAAATTATACGCACAAATCTCGGAGGCCGTAATGCACCTTCGTCTGCATTTGCGTTTAGATTAGAGATTCCATTCACATTGCTTCTTTCTTTTGGTGTTTTATTTTTGCTTTTCGACGCGTTGTTCTACTGTGTTGACTCACACGAGCTGCATTGATGAAAGGTATGTACTCGCAATCAGACATCCTAGGACAGATGGACGAAGATTAGAAGAATAAGTGGACGGTCTTTGCGAAGGAGCTAGGCCTCGCAACGTCAACATGCACGGTTATTTTGTACGCGCCCACATGCCAACTCTTGCCCCGCCGCGGTGGTCTAGTGGCTAAGGTACTCGGCTGCTGACCCGCAGGTCGTGGGATCGAATCCCGGCTGTGGCGACTGCATTTCTGATGGAGGCGGAAATGTTGTAGACCCGTGTGCTCAGATTTGGGTGCACGTTAAAGAACCCTAGGTAATCGAAATTTCCGGAGCCCTCCACTACGGCGTCTCTCATAATCAAATGGTGGTTTTGGGACGTTAAACCCCACATATCAATCAATCACATGCCAACTCTTCCTTGTGCTCGTAAGACTGCGGAATTCCGAGCAAACCTCCCGATTGTGCGGACGCGACCGTAAATCTCCCGAACCTTTCGAAAACCACTGTGATCTAAAAGAAGTTAGAACAGGACAGTGGTTTTCGTATTTTCCATACCCCATCTTTAGGTCTTCCGCTGCAGTATCCTCGTTACTACACCACTGGTTCGTTGAATACGCGCGTGCATGCGCCTGCATTTGCGAATACAAATTTGATCGTTCACGCCTAAAAGCTTTGCTGTCAATCATTCAGAGGTGTTTATTTCATCCCTGCAGCCCTGACAATAAATATGTGAAATTGAACGCCAGCTTTCATTAGTTACATATTGCTTTTTAATGCTTTCTGGTTATACGAATTTCTGGTGATACGAATATTTTAGTGACCCCGGGAAAATCGTAACACCAATATTTTACTGCAAACACCATAAAGATCATCACCGCTGTAGGTCTGTTGGTAGCGCATCGGACACGTTATTTCAAAGTCAAGGGGTCAGTCGCGGCCAGAGGCAAGATATCTTTTCATCCACTGTTCTTTCTTTTCGTTCATATTACAAGTACGTTTAACGACATCCCCTATATTTTCTTTGGCATTATAAGCAATTGAATGGATGTATGGATGGATGCGAAACCTTATTTGAAGTCCTGAGGTACATGACTCAACGCGCAGCGGGTCGCTTCCACGTTGGGACGGTCTGGCCAAGCCCGACTGCCGCATTGTGGGCCCTCTGGACAGCCCACAGTTGATCCCCGGCACCGGGGCTCTAGATAGCGGATAACCACTTTTCTTAATTGGATTGGTCCATGCCCCGCTACGAAGGGCAACGCCAGACTATGTGTTCTATAGGCTAGTGAATCCGTTGCAGTACCTGCAGGAGCTATTAGGATAAATGTAGTCATATGATTACGAACCCGTCGCTGGAATGTTTATTTCATTTGTATCGCAATACAACCAGACGACATGTGATCAAAAGCGGGAAAAAAATTATTGTTACTGGCACTGTAAACACTATGCTACAAGGACAGAAGAGCTGATTGGCATTTGCCAATCAGCTCTTCTAGGATACGAACCCGTCTGCTGTCGCCTGAGAGTCAAAGCCTGCACTCAACTTAAGTTATTATTGGGAAGAGGAAAGTTTCTCCTACGGAGGTAAAAGTGCTGGGTAATTTCATTATGATCTCTGTTCTTCACAAATGCGTGCCAGCGGGCGAGATTTCCATGGTAGCGGAAAGCGATACTTCGTGATTGCATTATTTTTATTTTGTATACGTGCTTGGCTATATGTTCGTTAATTTTTTATACCGGCCAATATTGCTTTTTGTAGCTTTCCTACAATTTTTTTTCCTTCAATATTTTTGATATTTATGTTTTTGCAATGTACACATGCCAAGTCCTTATGATACTGCAAATTAATAAATGCAATTACCACCATGCTATAGTCCCTCACATGAGATTGCAGTGTCACTCAAATAATAATTTTAAAGCATTAATTTTAAGATTGTGATTAGTATCACATACAAATAATCTGCTCTATCACTACTCATCTGATGCTTATAGCTCGTTTTGCTTACATCTAGCCTTTTTTTAATGTACAACATCACAATGTTAGAGAACTTTTTGATGGAGCTGTTGACATGTTTTTCTTTCCTTTTATTTGTTTTACTAGCCATGCGAGGGAAGTATATATTTGTATGTTTCGTGCTAGTTGTTGATGCCACGCCATCAAATATACGTGAGTACGATATATGTTCTTCTTTTTACATCGAACGTTGTTAACAAATTTGTAATGTGATGATTATGCTGTCGCATGACTAAATACAGTCAAATCATTCAAGGCAATGAGAGAAAATACGCAGCGTTAAATCGTGCAGCCAGTAACTAGGCAAGCTCTATGACCGAGCTTTTCAGCCTGCATTAGCTTGTGGCTTTTATCCCACAATTGCACTGTGTATATGGCAACAACCTTAAATGAGTGACTTCGAAGCACCTCAAAGGGGATATCTTTCGTTTTCATGGGGTGCACTATCAACGGTCTCCACGCTCCAGAATAAAAAAACACGAAAATATTTTCCTTTCATTTTAAAGTTCGTCGCCCAGCATTGTCAAGCCAGCGACCCTCATCCTATCCCGCAATGGACATTATCACAAGTCAACATAGTTCACTGGGTTTGAGTTCTTTTTTTTTGCGTCAAGTCTAAATTTCTGATATCGCTATCATGGTCTGTGGATTGCAATTCACTCGTCTTTTTTTACGTGAACCATGAGTGACTGACAGCACACCGGCTGTTGTTGCTATCATACAGCGAGCAGCATGTGACATCAGACCCCTCTTGTCACGTTATTGCGAAGCCAACCTCTCGATATCGAAACCGAAATTGTTGTTTCAATGTAGTGGTAATAAATATATTTTCAGTGACTTCTCAAGCACCACGGCACTATACGGTTCTGGGCACCCGTGTTTCTATTAAAGTAACAGCCTCAAAATATTAAATGTGCGTGTCAGGATTTCTTTGTCACCACCTTCGAGAAAAAGTTTTACAAATTTAGTCAAAAAGGTATAACTTACTTTCAGATTGTTGATCTTGGGTGAACGATAAGTTTAAGGTAACGAAACGACTAAAATGAAAAAAATATATTTATAAAAATGAGAGAGTGTCACAATATGCATGTTGCGCCAAAGTCATAACTAAAAGCATTTGGTGCGGCTCACACAGGACCTGGTAGCAACGTAGTGAGGACACCATCCTGTGCTTCAAACCCCATAATTATCATATCTCTAAGCTTAGGTGCGTTGTCACAAAAAGACTGAAAAGTTGATGTTCGGCAGGTTAGTTTTGCACGCAGTTGGCAATAATACAAATACTTGCTACTTGTGTTTACGTATTATGCACACAATAATATTTCTGATGAGATGGTCAGTGTTGCGGAATAAAATGTTCAGTTCCGGTTTTGGATCCATCCAGTAAGTGTCATTCATAACTTTCGAACGGCGCAAGATAGCTACAGGATGTTTTTGCTAATACTTTCGAATAGACAGAGAGATTATAAAATGAAATTCCAAAACATTTTTAATGAGTTTTTGAAGGTGATGACCTACCTTACCAAGAATCGAGTAAGCAAACCATGTTGCGTCTGCTTGAAACAAAAGTACGCTGTGATTAATTCTCACATCTGAATTATATATAACGAGTAAACTTGGTTTTCTTCGTTAAAACAGCATGACACTTTCCTATCTTCGCTTTCAATCATACATGTGTAAACGGGAAGCAATCACAGAAAAAAATTTCCCAATAACTGGCTTATAATTTTCTGCACGTGGGTCCCCCTACTGTAACATTAACGTTGCAGAGGCTGCACTAAGCAAGACTCGTCGTCTGTGCGAACCATCAAAGCCGAAATCCTACCACAGCTGCTTCGCCTTAACTTACGAGGCTCTGCGGTTGTTTTGGTGCCACTGGCGCGATCTACCACTGACAGGCACTCAAGCGCAAACCTACACCAAATCAAAACTTACAAGCTTCCCGGATATAGTTTTCGCCATGGTGTACGCGGCCCAACATATGTATAACCCGGGGCTAACCTGTAAAGAGTGCAACATGTCACTCCAAGCCTAGATTGGTACTGGCTTTTGTGAGTGCCGTGTTGCCATATGTTCTAAGTTAGAAACCCCGTAATCTCTATAAGAAACTCGGTGAAGCTACAGGCAGTGAAAATCACCCTGCTGCACGATTTTTGACAGCATAGCTCTTTAACCTCGCCGTAATTTATCTGTCAGAAACGAACATCACCATCTATTTTCTACTGGCAAATGCTCTCAACATCCTCTTCTCCTCAACATCATCTTCATCCTCTTCTGCTTAGCTCCCAGAGAACGTGTGTTCTCCGGCATGGCCTGAGATAACCCTTTTGATGTAGAGAACGAGTACAGAGAGAGAGAAAGAAATGGGTACAACGAACGCAAAAGAGATATTCCTGGCAGGAAAAAAAACTAACCCCGGTACCCTCCCTCATTCTAAAGGCTAGTGTTACTCATTCGTCTATACAGGCAAGCTAGCACAGAAAAAGCTTATTGTTCTGTAGCATAGCATAGCAAGGGGGAAGGAAAGGGGAGAGTGACCAGGAGAGAAAAAGGGAAGGTAGGCAGTGATGCGTGGCATAGTAAGCGGAAGAAAGAAACAGAACGAACTGTAGGAGAAAGAACGAGAGAAAAGAAAGAATAAAACAAAGTTAGAAATAAATAGAGAGCGAAATAAATCAATGTAAAAAAGAGGAAGTAAAAAAGAAAGCAAAGAAAGATAGAAAAACTGAGAAATCGAAATAGACACAAGAAACAGATACACATAAAACAGCAAAACAAAAAAACAAATATTTAAACAAACAAAGAAGCCAAAGGTTTCAAAACAGAAAAAGTAATGGTGGTGCAAATGCCAATCAGCTCTTCTGTCCTTCTAGCGTAGTGTTTACTGTGTCAGTAACAATAATTTTTCCCTTTTGATCACATGTTGTCCGGTTGTATTGCGATACATATGAAATAGACAATCCAGCAATTAATATTATATTTTATATAATGAAACTACACTCGTAGCAGCCACGTACATCTCTCCGAAAGTCTCTTCTGTAACGATGGTAATAGTTCATCAGTGACATATCAAGAGTAAACTCGTCATAGGTGCTCCTAATGTTATAATAGCGCACGTGTGTGTGTGTGTGTGTGTGTGTGTGTGTGTGTGTGTGTGTGTGTGTGTGTGTGTGTGTGTGTGTGTGAAAGAGAGAGAGAGAGAGAGTCGGCCAGGAGGATCAATTCGTGCGATTCGCCTTACAGTAGTTCACATGGTATAGACAGCCAGCAGCATTTTCTGTGCACAATAGTATTACCTGTCCAAGTTTAACCTAAAGGTAATTTACCAATTTATATTATTACCTCCTAATGCTGAAAGGTGATTCCAAACACTGATAAAAAGTGCACTTATCGTAAAACTCATGTGTAAGCCAGTACCGCCAAACCTACCAGTGTGGTTCTAAACAGATCGACAAGATGGCGTATTCCTTTTTTCTAAAGCTATTGTCAAATTAGTCTTTCCTTTGAATTTCCCGGAAAGGTGCATATCTCCTCCTATCCGCCTTCTTTGGTTTCGTCTCTGATGGCAGAAAAATGCATCAGCAAACATGACGTCTCCAAAAAGTAACCATGAAAAGCTCATGATAGGAATAACGCACCTGTGAACATTGGGAACCTCTCCCCATACATTCCCGATTAGGTTGTATTTGCTTTCACTACACACGACGCCTTCAAAGAACGTCACACGGCCGGCCCTTCCTTCTTCCCGCGTCTGGTTTGCTGCTTTCAAGTATAAAAAATAAGAGCATATCCATAGACTGAATGGTGACGAGTGGGGCGAAGTGTCCGTCCGTACATTCGTGCATCCATTCGTCCTTCCAACCATGGATCGATGTGTCCATCCGTACGTCTGTCCGTCTGTCCGTATGTATGTCCATCCTTCTAGCGAGCACTCTAACTGCCACTATCTCGCATCTTTTGATGATATATTGATTATATACAAGTACGCAATCTAGCGTACATTTCAAGCACTAAACTAAACGCCTTAAGGAGCTTCTTTTCATCACATATATAATATATACAAGTACCTCCATCCACCGGACATTCCAAGAAGCATATTTTTATCATATGTTGGTTATATCCAAGTACCGCCATCGGACATTCCAAGAACTAGACTCTCCTGTGGCACATACCCGAGAGATGTGGTTACTGCAGAGGACGATCGGGTGACGCCTTAAGGACCTTCGCTCCTAAAAGTAATGCCGTCAAGCAAATCACTCAGGTGGTTTTAAGACTACCATCGGAAGACCTCAACAATTAAAGACACCAGAACAGCAGGGTGGATACAATGTTCGATAAAAGTAACAAATTGGCACTGCCGAAAATTGTTCCGGAACCAATCACGTTCTATCATTGCGGGCTAAGAGCTATTATCATCGTCATTACGCTAAAGTGATATTAAAACAGACCCACGTCCCCATAAGTATCTGTAGCGACCATGTAGCGACATGTGTAGAAGCCCCAAGACCGTAAATATTCATCGCAATGAATGAATGAATGAATGAATGAATGAATGAATGAATGAATGAATGAATGAACTTTATTTATTGTCCGTTAGTTTTACTGGGAGAGGATGGGAAGAGGGAATTAATCCCTGTCTCTTCCCACTCTCCATCGAAAATGATGGCGGTGCCTCAGGTGACCTCTTGAAGTCCTTGGACCCGGGTGGCATCTTCAGCTTGCCAGACGGCCCAAAGCTGGTCGGCCAGCTCGTCGGTGGTGAGGGCCGCCTCCTGACGCCACCGATTGGCAACAGTGACCGCAGCCGCGGTGGAGGCTGGCCCGTGCCATTGCGTGGTGTTGGTAGCAGCTATTGTCCTCGGAGTTCATCCCTGCCTAACATGCGTCGCGAAGGGAGCGGTGGCAGTGACATTAACTTTTACAGCACACTCCCAAAGCACGTGCCACCGGATATTTATTGTCGCGACGTGGTATGGCAGTCCATTGTAATCACTATACAAAATAAAAGCACACTTTTTGTACTTAATCCTTGAAAGACATAAGTGAAGGATCTATAAATGAAGGCTTGCTAAAAACAAATTCATCAAACGGACGAAAGCGCTACAATGATTTCTCATTTTGTGAGCATGCTTCGATGTCATCCGCACTTGTTTCATGGAGGGAGACGGATTATGCAAGGATCTTAGCTATTATAACTGTTCAGCACAGCTATTTTGTTATGAAAAAATAACATCTAACCAATTGCACACTATGATCACATATTTTTGTATATTTAACTAATCGCGGCCACCGGTAGCAGCCACCGTATAAAAATTACTTTTAATTGGATTACGAATCGTCAAATCAAGAAAGTCTCATGTACATAACACAAAATAGAGCTGGCAGAGCTTTCTAAGTTAAGTAATAGGCGTAAGGTATCCAATAAATGAAGGTATAACATGTAGAAAATTGAACACGCTCTGAAAAATGGAGGAAGCGTCAAAGCAGTGAAGAGCAAACTTATGATAGGGAACAATCGTATGTATGCACTAAGGGACAAAGAAGGCAAAATAACTACCAATATGAATAGAATAGTTAAAATAGCGAAGGAGTTTTACAGAGATATGTACAGTAGCTGGGACAACCACGACTTTACTATACTATAGGAACTAGCAGTAACCCAGATGACACCCCACCAGTAATGATAGAACTCAGAAAAGCCTTGGAGAGCATTCAAAGAGGCAAACCTGCTGGTGAGGATCAGGTAACATCAGATCTGCTAAAAGATGGAGGATAGATTGTGTTAGAAAAACTAGCCACCCTGTTTACCAGGTGTCTTCTGACGGGAAGAGTACCAGAGTCTTCGAAGAATGCTAACATCACCTTAATACATAAGAAAGGAGATGACAAGCACTTGAAGATTTACAGGCCAATCAGCTTGCTTTCCGTAGTATGCAAGCTATTTACAAAAGAAATTGCTAATAGAGTTAAGAAAACATTACAATTCAATCAACCGAAGAAACAAGCAGGAGTTCGAACAGGCTACTCAACAATCGTCCACATTCGTACTATAAATCAGGTAATGGAAAATGCTCAGAATTTAACCAACAACTATACATAGCCTTGATAGATTACGAGAAGGCGTTTGATTCAGTAGAAATGACAGCAGTCATGCAGACACTGCGGAATCAGAGCGTCGATGAAGCATATATAAACATCCTGGAATAAATCTACAGGAGATCAATTGCTACCATAGTGCTTCATAAAGAAAGCAACAGAATACCAATCAAGAAGGGTGTGAGGCAGGGGGACACAATCTCCCCAATGCTAATTACCGCGGGCTTACAGGAGGTTTTCAGAAGCCTAGAATGAGAACTGTTAGGGATAAGAGTTAATGGAGAGTACCTTAGTAACCTGCGCTTCGCCGATGACATTGCATTACTGAGTAACTCCGGAGACGAATTGCAACTCATGATTACGGAGTTAGACAGAGAGAGCAGAAAGGTGGGTCTTAAAATTAATCTGCAAAAAACGAAAGTAATGTACAACAACCTCGGAAGCGAGCAGCGCTCCGAGATAAGTAATAGTGCACTTCAAGTTGTAAAAGAGTATGTCTACTTAGGGCAGGTAATAACCACGGAGCCTAACCACGAGATTGAAGTCACTAGAAGAATAAGAATGGGGTGGAAGATATTTGGCAAGCACTCTCAAATAATGACAGGTACATTGCCGCTATCCCTCAAGAGGAAGGTATATAACAGCTGTATGTTACCGGTACTTAGCTACAGAGCAGAAAACTGGAGATTTACAAAAAGGGTTCAGCTTAAATTGAGGATGACACAGCGGGCAATGGAAAGAAAAATGGTAGGTGTAACTTTAAGAGACAAGAAGAGAGCAGTGGGGACTAGGGAACAAACGCGGGTTAAGTATATCGTAGTTGAAATCAAGAAGAGGAAATGGACATGGGCCGGGCATTAAGCGCGTAGACAGGATAACCGCTGGTCATTAAGGGTAACTGACTGAATTCTCAAAGAAGGCAAGCGGGTTAGGGGGAGACACAAGGTTAGGTGGACAGATGAGATTAAGAAGTTTGCGGGTATAAATTGGCAGCAGCACACACAGGACTGAGTTAACTGGGAAATATTGGAGAGGCCTTTGTTTTGCAGTGGATGTAATGAGGATGATGATGATGGCGATGATGAATTACGAATAATCAGTCACTTACGCGCTACTTATGTTGCAAAAGAAGATTCAATCTTGTGTTCGTGTTTACTCTAACTGCAAGAGGCTGTTTAGAGTAATGGCATGCGGAAGCGCGATGTATGCGTGAGATTCGACAGGAAAGCTTGAGTGATATATTTTTTTCACATGAGCGACAAGCCACGTGGCTTTTTTTTTTGCCCCGAATTAAACATTTATATCTGAGTATTCTTAACGAAGGAAATTAGTGCGGATGGTATGTTAGACACATGATTATATAGAAATTTTGTTAACAGTGAAATATGCATATTGGTGTTCGGGGTCTCTTGGTCTTTAAACTGTACAAGTTCACGCCTGATAATATAGCTTTATTATGTGTTTCTTGCTTTCCAGGCTATATTTCATGCAAAACAATGACAGACCGCTGCCACAATCACACAAGACCAAACTGCCTCATACGCAATGGGTTCCCTATTCCATTATTTAAATGTTGTAAGTATTTGGGTGTAAGTATTAGCACCTAATACATGACGTACAGCCTGTCAAAAGGAGTAAACCATAACTGTCTATCACTAGTATAGTCTTATGTAAATATAAGCCACTATGATATACCTGGAGAGCGAAATTCAGACACGCCCTCTACACAGATGTTCCCTTTAGAATTAGACCCGTCTGTACCTCATATACTAAGAGAAAACTAATTGCATCGTTATTTTTCAGCCACCTTAATATCTTTTAATCTGTCATAATTACTACAAAAAAACTGATTTAACGTCCTATACCTTGCTTGAATTTATGATCTTCTGTTTGCATTGAGGAACAAAAAAATACGATCCTTCAAAACTGCCTTCGTTCACTAACAGAAAATAGTGTCATTTACGATTATCAGTGAATTCCTTGGCAATTCGCTTTTCCAACAATAAAAGCTACCTTGTCGGTGTCAAATTAATGGTGCTGTAGCAAATTATTGCGATTAACGTCACTGACGTCGTGATTCGCTGCAGTCGGCCACACCATTCCGTCACCGGCGAAGGATGATCACACTTAAAGCGGTCATGAAATGTTTTCCGAAAAATTTCAACTGCGTGCGTATTATAGGTCTTGCATGGCCATCCCTTCATTACTATACCTCGGATCGTTTCATCGCCCGTGTTCATTCCATATTTAGAAAACCACAAATTTGATTCCGCAACCCGTGTTCCACAATACACTTAATATTAAGTTAGCGAATCAAGTCTCCATTGCAGACAGAACACGAACCTTGCAGAGCGATAGTTGTCTGAGGTTCCGAGCATCAAAACATTTCGACTGCGGTTTCATAAAGGTGCCAGGCGCACAAATGGTGCCGACCATCTGTCACTAACGCACTTGAAGATCATTAGATTGCTGTACGATCATCGCAATACGAAGATAAGTGGACATAAATAAAAAAACGACCCTTCACTGTGTACGCCCGCAAGTATAACCCTGGACCGAAGAGAGTCCAGATAAGCGCGCCATTCATTGTAAGCTGCCAAGAAATGGTGCAGGCGCTGTTCAGACACCATTCAAACTCCTCCACCGAGGTTAGAGGCAGTCGGTTTTTGAACCTCGAGGACTGCTACAAACTACAAAATTGTTTTAATATTGTATTAGATGTGAAGTAGCTATTTGACTACCCTGTGGAACACTGTCCATCCATGTCTTCGTGCCGACGCGCCGCACCGCGTTCCCCCGCGGCAGTTGTAGGAACGATGCCAAGCAGGACAAGTCGCAGCTGCGCGTTGACGTCACTCTCTCCCTCACCCGCAGCAGCAACCTGCTCCTCTCAACACACCTAGGTGGCATTGCTCTTCCACCCGCTTGCAACACACTTTCCTCTCCCTTCACTTTCTCCACCGCAAGCAATGCTCAACCACACGTCCAGTAGAAACACGCTTTCGGCTCGTTTATCTGTGATGAAACACGCACCAAACCCAACCCGCCTCCCGTGTCTTTGCGTTTCTAAGAAACGTTTAGTCAGGTAAAGGCTACGAGTTTTGCTTCAAACTGTTCTTCTAGCACCTGTGTCGACGCCTGTTTTAGCCGGGTCAATGGCGTAAACACCGCTGCTGCTTCGCGTTCTATCATGGTTCTCTTCGGGGAGATCGTCCATATTTTTTTACTTCCTATCTTCTTTATCAATTTATTACGTTAGAGCAAGGGAACGTTCACCTTAGGTGGGCGATTTAAAATGTCTGGAGATTATGCCGCTTCGCCGGTGTCCATCGCGACTGGCGGGGATGTCGTTTCAAGATCTTGAATGTTCTTGTATATCGAAAAAGCGTTATTGACCATAGGGTAAATATCACACCGACATATTAATGAATTGGCATGCCCTTAATATTATTCAAGCAGTAAAAGTTAAAACCGGGTTGCTTCATTTTCATGTCAAGGTCTCTTCAGTGTCAGCTGTGATTGAGGAAGGCAAGAAATTCTGCGATACCAGGCCGACCAACATAACTAAGAAGGTTGTATTTTCTGAAAGAAATGCTATCGACGGCATTCGGGGGAATGATGAAAACAATAATTTGTTCTTTTCATAGACAGGTTTCTAGGTGACAAACTATTGGGTATTTTTTAGTGTCCTAAGTGCTTGAAACTAAATCGTCTCTAGACCCTTAAGTCACTCTACGAATTTCCTCTAATTTTGTACAACTGGCACCGACGCTTCTCTTGCATACGCGGACAAAGCGGAGCGTAATGTCAGTTTGAGCCGTCCGTTGCAATGCGGCATGCAGAAGCAACAACCAGTATATTTTCTTTAGCCAAATTATTCGAAATCACTTCCGAACAAATCCGAACAAATGGCGCGGACACCGTGCTTTTCAAGTGCATTACACACATAAACAGCACCATCTGCTTTACAAAGTTCAAAAGCCAAAATAAACTGGTATATCTCAAACATTCTGCAGTCCTTATTGGCAGAGCAATTTCAGAAACTATGCCCGCCTCGCACCAGTAGTGCCTTTCCTCAAAGAAGAGTGAAGTTGAGTGGCCTTAATTTGTTTTTCACCATCTTTTTTTCTATCTCCCTCTCTCTTTCTTTGTCTGTTGCTTGTATCTCTTGTTCATAATGGTTTCTTTGGTTATTTTCTTTCTCACTGTGTCTATTTGCCTTGCTCACTCTTTGTAGATTTATTTCTTTTGCCAGACGTTATTTCTCTTTTTTGTTTTGCTTTTCGTCTGTCTCTTTGTGTATTTTTTCAGTTATTGTTTCTATTCCTTTTATACCCTCTATTATTCGCTACCTCTTTCTTTCTACGTTTTCCTTCCTCCATTTCTCCATTATCGGGTCCTTTTTTCTTTCTCTCTTTCTTTCTCCCTATCTCCCTCTTTCATGCGCCTGTTCTCATTTGACACTTGTGAGTGGTGCTTGCCCAAAGCCTGTGCCCCAAATCATCAGGTCAACTACGGTGGCGCAAAGCCGCCTGTGATGTCTCTCTTGACGGACTGGAAAACTACAGATAGCTTAAGGAGATCTACTGTGAAATATTGAAGGCAGCACATGCATGCAGGTTCATGATGATGAAAATAATTTTCGACAAAGCACATGCTACCCACAGCTGAAACAACTTCGTTCTTAAAACAGCGCTTTATTTTGACTACATGGAAACAAATTTTAGTTAACTTGTTGCATCTTTCAGCGCCCAAAGGAATACCATGTGAATTAGAGTGGTGTAATGAATGCGCAGGTTTCACCGCTTTTATTGTTGTTCAGAGGCCAACGTACTGTGACTGTCGATGTGGTAAGTGCTAATTATACCGACACTCTTACCTAAAAAAATATTTAGCGTGACGTCTGCGTGAAGCGAATAAAGTCTATTGATCTGAATAAAAATGCAAAAAATTGGGAAGTTATGATTCCACACCTGCCCACCTTGTGTTGTTTGATGGGCGGCGAAATTGAGTTAGACCGGTGTTTTTATAGCTTGCTTTTTCGAAATGGCAGCAACAACTACAATGTTTTATTACTTTGACGACGCACTTAGTACCTGAGAAGCATAGGCACTGAGCCACCAAAGGAGGTTTTTATAATGCACTCTAACTTAAGTATAACCAAATCAATTATAAGGAGTGAATGAACATATTGAGCATTCATAAGATTATCGCATATTTATGTAAAAAACAAACTCGAAATTTTCTTTAAGCGCATAAAAAAACACCTCATAAGTTAGCGCACATTCTCTTAGAGAATATGTCGTTTTTCCTAAAACCGGCTAGTTTGCCTATCATTTTCTACATGTCCCGCCGCGGTGGTCTAGTGGCTAAGGTACTCGGCTACTCAACCGCAGGTCAGGGATCAAATCCCAGCTGCGGCGGCTGCGTTTCCGATGGAGGCGGAAATGTTGTAGGCCCGTGTGCTCCAATTTGGGTGCACGTTAGAGAACCCCAGGTGGGCGAAATTTCCGGAGCCCTGCACTACGGCGTCTCTCATAATCATATGGTGCTTTTGGGACGTTAAACCCCACATATCAATCAATATCAATTTCTACATTGCTCGGATAAAAAGCCCGAACATAAAAAAAGACGAGGAAGAAGGAAGGAATGGTGTCAACCAGATTGGCATCCAGTTTGCTCTCCAGCACTCAGGTAAAGGAAAGGGGTCCGGTTGCTTGGCAATACATCCAACTACTGTTTGCAAATATGGTGTGATTGTTCCGCATCATGAATTCAATTGCCTCAGCTGCGACATTTTAGGCTCATGGTGTGCGTTTACCAAAGGTCCAGATGCAAGGCAAACTGTAAAGGGCGTAGCTAGGAAGCTTTACCGAATATATGTAAAGCGAAACAATTTTTGCTTATTTCCAACTGTTTCACCTTCTATCATTGGGCTGGTTGCCGTCACCTGTTTTATGCGGTATAATATGTCGCAGCTTTCGCAACCAAGCTGTCTGTCCAGACCGCGAGCCCTTTCGACACCTAAGGCTGTTTCACATGCCGCGATTGCCACGGAAAAAAAAAGTGTTGCGTTCGCTCTAATCGCCCTGTTCGCAACCGCCGCTAATGGCGGTTTCGTTTCAAATGTACCGCAAACGGTCTACGATTTTCGCTCTGCGACTGAAGTGGCGGGCAATATTACTTGCCGCCGTTCGTTGCAACAGACACTGTAGAATTTTCCAGATATGTAACAATCTGTGCGTTATAATGTCATTAAGTTTCCATGAACGGTAACGAAGAGCACTTGTTCCGTCATTTAGGAACACTTTCCAATTTAAGCACACTTTAAATTGCGCAACAGGAACCATTAACAAAACAAACACGTGGACAATATTTCGACAGCTTGGCCGGCCCGGCCATATTTCGACGGGTCCCGAACAGAAAATCGCTCCCACCGCTGCGATCAGAGCGAAAATTTCCGACTTACTGGAAGCTCACCGCTGATCACGGTAGCGGGAGCGAACTGCTCATTTTTTCGCTGCGAGCGAATTCACAGACTGAAAATCGCTACGTTTTGTGTCATGTGAAACGGCCTTTACGCATGATTCCGTACCTGTCGAGCTTCTGTCATTTGGCGCTACCCAGAAAGTGAGTGCCGGTATCAGTTTTCGAAATCTAGATAGAGTAGGTTAAACGATTGAGGGCTCATGAATGTTGAAGAAAAATCTTCATATGTCAGAAATACTTGTTTACTCGATTCCGCTTGTGTGTGATGAGGTCCGCTGGCTACAGATGTAGGTGCTGAAATACGAATTCCTGAAGGGGCACAGTATTATTGCCCTGTAGAAAAGGTATTGTGCCCCTTGTGTTGCATTGAAAAATAGCGGCAGCATAAACTGCCGCACGTTCCAAGGAAATGCCGCAAAAAAAAAGCAAGTTAGCACAGTAAATTCAGGAAGCAGCCGAAACCAGTGAATTAGAAAAAAAACGTTGCACGTATTGTCACTTGGTGAGTTCTCTTATTAGATAAAAGACAAAAAGCTACTATACCTATATTTTGTATCAGTACAAATCTATTACATATATCTAAATCAGAGAATATTTCATTCGTGCACAATATTTCAACTATTATTTAGGACCATTACAAGGTAAATGCCACACATAATGCTGACAGTATTCGTATTAGGACAAACAATTCTGTTTTTCAAAGAAATAACTTTGTTTTGCCGTAGCCAATATGGCTTTCGTCCTGATTCATATCGTGCAAAAGACGGCTTTTCGAATTCCCAAAAGACCTTTATTCTTACTTCCTCTTTTCAGTCATTCCGGACTCGAACATTTTTCTTGTTTTTATCGAGATTCTGAAAACACTAAATTTTCTAAGCAACTGTACCAGCCAAGGTTCTCTAGTGGTAATTGTGTCCGACTACCAACCAGGAGCTAATGGAATCAAATTCCAACCACAGCGGCAGCATTTTAGATGATGGCGAAAATACCACCTGACATGCATGTACTTAGATTTCTACGTGCGTTAAATGCCTTCGTGCGGTCGAAATTCCGCAGCCCTCCTAGAACGGCATCTCTTACAATAATATTGTGGTCTTGGGAAGTTAAGTTTCAGCCATCTGTAATGTTTTAACAACCTCTCGGATCGCGTCTTTGATGCTCAGTTACCTTGTCTGTAGAGTCGCCATGTTACCAACCACTTTCTGAAGCCAAGATTGTCCTAAGAGTTCGAAGAGATGATCGCTTTGCAAAGCGGGGCTTAGATTGTGTGTCTCACAAGGACGTCATACGCGGAAAGTTTTTGCACGCGAAGCGTATTTCACTTGTGTGAGAGAACAACATTTTTTATAAAAGATAACCACCTCGATCCTCCTCATAATTATTTGTGCAGTATCCGTGCTACTGTTTAATAAAAAGCATCTCTAGCGGAATTTTATCAACAATGCACCTTTTCGCAGACTACGACGTACATTTCTCACGAAGTAAATACATAATAAGACAGCGAACAGTTGCAGAATGTCTCGAACGCACTTGAATGTGCCACTAACAGTGCAAACACACAACTACACTATATAAAACCCAAGTTTAGGTACCTTTCTCGCAAATGTACTTATTCGTAACATACATACTTGCTTCATCATGAGCTGAAGCAGCGTACATGAGACAAGGACAAAGAGAGAGAGAAGCAAAATCAGACGCTGACTCACACCTAAACTTTACTGGAAAAACAATCAATTATTGATGACGATGGTTGTGACTGTTCTGCGGTGATGTTATTTGAAGCAACGCAATCTCTACGCCAGCTCATATCGTCACTGCCCCGTATGAGACGACCATACAAAACAAAGTTGGAGAACTGAAATCACTCATAACGGCCACATTAGCGACACATCAAAAGAAAAACGTAAAACTTCCCAGAGACAACCGTAAACTTTACGCATACATAAGGAGATATTTTATCTACCTGCATATGAAGATTTGTTGCCTGTTCAATCATTTTACAGCAGAGCTCTTATGGTCGACATTTGAAGTGCTTCATTGATAGAAGAATATCATCATTATGAGCCGGCATGCACTTGGTGCATCCTCTTTTTGATATCCTTCCTCATTTTCCTCTTCTGCTTCTGAGCCAAGACAGTGCGCCTATTTGTCCGGCGTGCGATAACTCCGTAGGACGAAAGACCGAAAATAGACAGAGATACAAAAATAAAGCAAGACAAAAAATAATGCGAAAAGAAGGAGTCCTTAGCGCAAAACACGTTTCGCAAGGTGAGATTCGAAGCTGCGTCCCCAGGATGCGAAGGCGAGCGTCATAATCACTTCGCTGCACACAAACACTTTTATATATATTGCTGGCTATTCAGATGCACCAAAAGGTTGTAGTACAGTCTCGTATAAGTTGCAGTATTAGGAGATGGCAAACAGAAGTTGAGGTGAGAGAAGAGATATGAGGGTGAAAGGAGAAAAAATAAAATAGGCCACGTACCTGCGTGCTTCGCTGCAAATGACGTCAAAAAACAATGGCTACTTTCTGGAAGTGAGATACGGCACCATCTTGCGGTATTGTGCAGAAATGAAAGTTCATTTACAGCGAAGAGACACTGCTAGGTGGCAGTACAAGACCGTTTTAGTTAAGGCCCTTGAATTTGTTATCGAAGTGTAGGCAACACCCGCTTTTTCGTTCATAGCGTCACATTGTCACCGCAGTATAATAAATACTTCCGTTTTAGAATTACGTACTAAGCATTTCATAAATAAAAAACACTGCCTAGTATTTACGTGGTGATGTTGCGCCTTAAATATCGAAACATTTGCTTTTTAACCGACAATGTTCACAACCATGAACGCAGCCATCAGATCAAAATAGGTGTGCTCTGAAGAAGGGCTCGAACTTTCGCCTGGTGGCTGAATTGTTAGGCAGACACCAGCAAACAGATTGACACACCAAAATTTTTGCGTTGAATTGTCCGAAGAAAGCTTATCGTCTGTAATAACTGGAGATCGAAAAGAAAGAGAAATGAAAAGAAAGAGAAAACAAAGGGACTAAATATGGAAAGACTGAGAGTTACTACAGAGAGGAACTAAAATATGGAAAGATGGAGAGTTACTACAGAGAGGAACACGCTGAAAGGGAAAAAAATGACAGAGAAAAGGAAGAAAGAGCGAAAAAGAACGACAGAATCAAAAAGGCACAAGGGGAAATAAATGAAAAGACGCACGCAGACACAGAAAAGATAGCGAAAAAGACGGCTAGAATAACCGTGTATAGTGTGGTATAGTATATGTGATGACGAAGACTGACACTGGTGCTCTGGCCTAGGCGTGCATTCTAGGCTAGTGCGACAGAGAAAGGCGAGGTGCCAGAAGTTCCACAGCTTTCCGTGACGCAAACCCACACAATTTTGTGTGGACGATCCTGAAATGTCCGCCCAGCGTAACCATTTCTACTGTTAAAAGCGCATGTGTTAATATTTACGGTGAGTATACCAACATTGCACAGTTGCGGACTTGTGTAAATGTACATGTGGATTCTCCTTTGGCTCCCACGAGGTACGGAATTCTCCTTTGGCAGAGGGAGACGATGTACAGAATGCTACAGCTGGCCCAATATCGGGTGATGTCTCTGTTTCTTTACATGTAGTGAACATTAGGAGGTGAAAAAGAGAGAAGTGAAAGGGTGAAAGCGTAACAAAGCCAGGACCAGCTAACGGTCCACCAGCTCTGCGTTGACCCAGCTTTGTGCGACTTGGTGCAAGCTTAGCTAATTTCATCAAAGCAGTTGCAATCGTTTTCTTGGCCTAAATAAGACTATTCATAAAATTTTCACTTTCTTTTCCAGACGTTCCATCCCGCTCTCCAAGAAACCACTCACGCAGTCCTGCCCAGAGGAATAACCGATGCAGACGTCCCACGGGACGCCAAAGGGCTTAGTGATGATACCTTCATCTTGATATTACCGACCTTTCACAGCTGAACAAGAGTGTCTATGCAGACTATTTGGTATTTCATTGCAGGGTTTTGAAAAGACGCGGGTACTAAAAAGGTATATAGAAGGAAACAGGAGAGGAAAATGTTTGAGACGTTTGTCATAAAAAAGTTGGGCAGCAGATGCACCACTAAACCATCTGTGGACCTGTTTACTTCTGAAGTAGACTATATCGGCCATTATAGTGGTAGGCGGTGTTATTTGCTTTTATCGTGTTTGACAATGTGGCAGTGCTATCAGTATCGTGTGGGTCATCGGCTTTATGTGTGCAATGAACGCCAATTAAACCTTGGTTATGAGTGTGCCCCTTTCCTGTCACCTACTACTTCTTACAATTTTGTTTACGCTGCGCTACACCCAAACTTCAGCTTGTACAGTATTGGTCGTTGTCGAAGTCTTCACTATCAGAAAGAACATATATGACGTTTATAAAAGTTTTCTCCTATTAAAACTTCGGCGGTACTGAATATCACAGTCCTTGCGAGCTCGTCAAGTGGGCATGGAGCTCACTACCTTGTCATGACGCGAACTTTGTGGGTTCTGTCACCACAGACGGGGAATGCTTTTTTAGTTATATTTGCCCATTATCTGATAATATATGCGTATCGATTAAACACTACATAAAATGTTCCGCTCAATCGTTGGCCTTATTGCGTCTTGACCTTATCTGCACATACATGCCATGACAAACGCCGTTTCTGCTCGCTCAAAATAGGTACAGTTGAATTAGGCCCCACATAACTAGCCGATGGACTTCCGTTGGCAGCTTGATATAGTAGCTTTTTATACGCATACGTGTTAGGGTATCCGCCGTATTTATTAACCTTATTTAGGAGCTCGCGCAAGAACTCCAGGTGATTGAAATTTACGCAGACCTCTACTACTGCGTCTGGAATAAGCGTGTAGTGTTTTTCAGTAATTGGACCCCCATTCTCATTTTTATTACTAGCTTTAGGCCAACAATGTTTGGCTAATTGTGGGCTTGTTTAGGCTAATGATACCCAGTATTCCTTATTATTGACTAGCTCTGGCTATTGTTGTCTGATTGATGGCTTGTGCTCACGTGTGTAGACTTACGAGGTGGCTGAGTGCTGAGTAATGTTGGCGAACTGACTGCTATTGCTTGCAAATGCTAGTTGTCAAGCTTGAGCAGTGCTTGCTCGCATTGTTATTGTTGTTTAACTTTGGCTAGTCCTGCCTAGCCCCAACTGATCTGGGTGACTTTCTGTCAGGCTGAAAGAGGCTAGTGTTGGCTACAGTTGCCCAATTTTCAGCATTCACTGCAGTAAAAAATGTAATAGATATTGTATAGGTGTTTAGAGCACACAATGTCACACACGTGCATCAATTATCGCTGCTCGCTAGCGCATGACAGTGCTCCAGAGTGTTCACCCCTCCTTGTTATAACTTACGTGTGCACTACAAGCAAACATTAGGGCAGCTACACTCTTAGCAGCTACAGTAACAAGTTCCGTAAAAGTAAATGTGGTCATGAGATCTGTCAGTGAAAACGTGTGCTGCAGCGCCGTACATTGCACAAATGTGCAGAAGGGTAACTTGCTTTAAGCCGATAGATGATACAAGGGACTTCTGTGTAATCATATTTGTCTAATTTTCAGACCTGTAAGGAGACTCTATGTTATGTTGTTCGTGTTATTCTGTGAATGGACCTGCCCAGTTCTTCTTTTCTTTGTAAATCTTCTTTTTTGATTGCTGTACTTTTAACAAGCGTGAAAAGGAGTAGCCAGTGTTTTACAAAAGCGTCAACGTTTCCTAAATTTATATAATAATATTAATCCCAACTTTCCATTAGTTCTTGAGCAACGCGGTAGGCCCAACCATGGGCGCAACCGTTGCGCTTGGATGCTTTCTAGTGTGCTCACACAACTACGACTCATACTTCTGAGCACATGCATGCTGTACCGTATGTTACAAAAATGGTTGATACATTTGGAAGGGAGCTGCCTACGACTAGTCCTCTCATGTTCCTGGCATGACCCCAAGAACGTCGACAAAACTCTGTAGCTTTCACATCAATGCCACGATGTTTTGACCGCGCTAAATTCCAGTCGATGATCATATTAAGGAATTTGTGTTGCACTACAGCCGGAATCTTTCTTCCATTCACGATTGTCGGGTACCTTGTCGGTACTTTGCCGGGTACCTTGCAAGCATTGCACGTTTTTCAGTTGAGAGTGCGAGACCCCGATGTTATAGGTATTTTGCTGTGATGGCACGTTTGGGGTGCGTGGAGCTCCAGACGTTCACTTGAGATGTCGTCCACATATGTACTAACCTTCACCATGTCAGGAAGTTCAGCAGAAAGTCTAATTAGCGTGTTGTTGCAAAGGGTGAGACTGAGAACACCCTCTTGGGGAGACCCGCAGACAATATTAAAATGATCGATATCTCCTCCGCTTATCTACACATACACAATAGAGTGGCTAAGGTAGCCCACGATCTATACACACAATCGGACGACGACGTCTGGGTTCTCCAGCGCACCAAAGATAGCATATTACCACACGTTGTTGACTGCAAGGGTTGAAAGAAAGAGAACTCTTCACTGGAAAAGAGTTTTCTATCTTTTAAACGAAGTTTTGAATGAGAATTGTGGCACAAGAAACAAGAACGAAGACACAGTAAGCATCAGTCATGTAGTGCATCAGATAACGATGGCCCTGAAGTTATCAATATAGATGATTTATATGTGCGGTTTAACAACCCAAAACCACCATGTGATTGTGAGAGACGCATTATTGTTTACTGGCATGATAGACGGCCGATCTAGCTCGAAGTTTCTCAAGCATAAATGAATTGGGAAACTGCAGTAGTTTCCGATTATTTCGTGCACAATCAGTGATATTTCGAAGCCAACAAACATTGTTGAAAGTAAATGTGGCAGAACGGATGCTTATAAGAAAAGAACTGCTGCAAATTGCGAATATTCGAGTTACTCAACCTTCATACGATATACACAGCTGTGCCCTGTACAGTCTGGACGCAAGAAACCATTTCCTTTGTTAGTAGTGAATCACAATCGAAAAAAGAATCTCAAAATAAAAAGCTATGTGTTGTTTTCTTCTCTGCTGATAGCACACGTTCAACCAACAGTGGACACCGGAAGTGTAATCACACAAATGGGAATCAAACAGATGGTGAAACGCACCTTCGCATTGGCAAACGCCTTGTCTACATAAATACTAACGCCATGAAAAGTTATCAGTACAGTATCCTGCATAAAAAAGGCAGCCAGTTTCCTATGACGCGAAGCTTAAACAAACAAATTCAAGCATTCGTGTATTACCAATACGAGACATGACGTCACCTAAAATATCTCAAGTGTGAAATTCAACTGAACGCCGGGGCAATAGGCCATGCATGCAATGCTGTGAAAGACTTACTACCAGTTCTGTGTGCAAATCCTCTTTCTTTGTGCGAAAGACATTTTGTGCAGGTAGCACGACACTTTTAACGTGGTTCAGGCTTCAATTTTCATTTTCGGCCCGAGTTGTGGAACCACCCAGCATAGTGTGCTGCTAAAGTGTCACTGGCCTAGCTGATATTTCAAGGCCTTTGAACAACCTTCTGCCTAACTTATGTGTACATGACTGGCTTGTAGAAACTGAAGCACAGGCGATCTGGTAAGGACCTAAAAAAAGTCTTTAACAGTGCATCGACAATGAAAAAAGGACAAAGTAAGTAGAGGCAAAGAGTGCTTCCAATCCTGTCACCCTTTTAAAGACGTACTTATCGCATGACAACCCACATTGAATATCAAGCCAGATGACTAACCAGGCTGATCACTTTCTCTCCTCTCTTCATCTCTTTCTCTGTTTTTTGTCAATGGTGGCACCTTTTCCTATGCTCATTTGCTTAAATATAATCTTTTTTTAAATGTCACACATTAGCAGGGTTTGTAATACTAAATAAATTTCCTCTCCCCAAGGCAATACTTTTTATACCATATTTTGTGCCCACAAGACAGTGAAAAATGGCATTAAACATTATTTCTCTCTCCCTCTCTCTCATATTTTATTTAGGTAGCCCACGTCATGAGTCACGTCCTAAAAGAGTGTCAGCACCCCATACCGTATCTGTTGTACGACGTGCAATAATATTTTCATTTCTACTGTACGTCCAACTCTGGCTTATATCTGCCTCACAGGTAGCATTGAAACTACGCATATCTCGTGTGCTTTTGAAACTCCACTTTTATTTGTATTTTGGGCTCTCTTATTAAGCTGTGATTCAACAAAAGAGCGGCGCCATCGAATATTTTCTATGTCCACATAAAAGCAAATTCACAAGCCACCAAGTCACCATTGTATTCGCACTTGTATTTTAAATTTGCAGCAAGAAGTATGTTTAGTCTCGCCTCTTGAATGTAAGTTTTGTCACCTCTTGAATATAAAATTTTTGTCGCAGCCCGCGCGGAGCGAGCTGGTCGTGTTCTTATTGACAGCAAGTATAAACTGGTTTTTCTTTATAAAAAGAGAATGATGAGTTTATCTTATCATATTTCTTTGCAAGGAACTCTTGTCGAAACAGCTAAGGAATCAGTGTAAAGGATGATTCACCTGACATGCCGAAGTTATTGCTACCTTGTGCTGTACGTTTCTGCAATAGGTGAATAAATGCAACAACAGGGGAAAGCTTATAGATACATTTTGCTTCAAACCAAAGCCACTGCAATTGCGTTTACAAACGGTATTATAAAGACCTATTTTTAAAATGTAGTTTACATACACAAACACGTCGAGAGACTTCCGATATCATCGAAGCTATGCAAGGAAATGTTGGAAAGTGAGACTTTCTATGACACTGAATTGTAATTGCAAAAAAAACGATAGCTCTGAACTATTACACTTTGTTCACGTGTGCCAACAGCTCAAGGTCGAGGAAGGCATTCATAACAAACTTTACACTTTTGCGGGAGTATAATTCTATGAAAAGGCTGAAAGTTCATACCTAAAGCGTTTAGAGCATCTTGTTTTTCCCTACACTGAGAATGCGTGCACATAAAGTCGATGTCATTAAGCCTATCTTATACTCTACCAGAGTATTATTACTGTTATTCAGGTCAAACTCATACGTTCACAGCTCATCAGATGCTGGCCTAGAAAACAAGACTTTCCGTACAAAGCTTTGGTGACCCTCTGCACAATATTAATTATGAAGTATAGTTTGAGCCGGGTTAAAACGCAAGCACTGGTAATGTAAAACATATGCGGCTGTGTAACGTGTGTCTGTGCGTGTATTTGTACATATCTTTAGTGTCGCTTTGTAATGTGTCATTCCATGACAAACGTCCCAGCCATTTTGGTGACCACATCAAATTTATTAGAAAAAAATCGCGCTGATTTACGGCATTGAGAAGAGTAAATTGCTAGAATATTTTGGACAGAAAAAAATACTGGTCACGTCAGCGCTTTCTGAGCTTCCTAGAATGTCGTCTGAGTGTTGATTGGGGAAACATTTATTTTAAAGGTACCCCTATTTCTTTTTGTACCAAATTTAGTTTGCATGTAAAATAAAGGTGCTTGTGTAAGGTTTTTGAAGCTCAGTAATATTAATACATTTTTTCAGCCTCATACGCCTCCAAGAATTCAGAAAAATGTACTATGTTCGTATTTTTTCTGTTGCAATACTGCACTTTGTATGAATCTCTGAACAATGAATACTTACTTAACAAAAAGTATACCTTGTAGAAAAAATACATTTTGACCACTATAGTTGTAGAAATTTACAGGAAAAAATCACAAATTTTACAAAATCGACCATATTGAGACGCGATTGTCACTATGTGGTTGTCCATTGCTCCTGTGGACAGAGTATGTGCTATCCACATTCCCGTGACATTACTGTACATGCATGGATTCCAGCATATGCGATGATATATTCCAAGAACAATTAAATTAGTATGGGCTACCGACCTAGCTCTTCATAGAACGCCATCCAAGTCAAAGCAAAATAGGTCTGTGGGTTATTCAGCGCCTGAAAGAGCGATTCGTCATTCATGTAAGACCACGTGTTTTCGCTGTATAGGTCCCTCAAGAAAACAAATTTCATTTCCTGACACCGTTATTCGCTACAACATCCTCAAAATAATGAACATGTCAACGTACTCTGATGACACCATAAATTCCTATTAACTAGTTGTTAACAGTTGAGTTGAAGAGTGTCACGCTACCTGTGCACGGAATTCGCTAAACAGTAACAGACACAGGGAGCATGTTTTTATTTCAATCATTTCGCGCACGTTCAGGCGTATAGACATCATCAAGCTTTGTACCAATAGGGGCCATGACTCTCGGTATAAACAAAAATTGGTCCCAGACGCAACTAATGGAGACTATAATTCAGAAGGTTGTGCTGCTTTACGCTCGATAGCCTCATGCTGTACCGTATATGTCGTGGCTTTCACTTTATCACCTCATTGTAACTTCATGCGGTGATGCAATATTCCGGTTAATTTTTACACCATTCGTGAAATAAGGGAAGCCCCCTCATTTTACAAAATGATATAGTTTCACTCGGGCGAAAAAACTGTACGAATTAAGCGGAGGAAAAAACTGTAGCCATTTTCTTCTTTTTCACGGTAGCGCAATTCTCAATAAAGTTCTCATCCCATAAAAATTAAACAAAGTGTTTTTCTCTATTTTTCAGCAATGCATCGAAAATGTCTTTTTATATTTCTCATGACACTTGTGATCGTTACAGCCATAAGTCCAGGCAAGTAAGTGACATCGTATTGATAATACTTTCATTGAAATGAGAGTTTCGTCACCTCAAGTGTAGCGAATACCTCTTTAGATGAATAGCTTGAGAATTCATTTTAAAGCATTGTGAAAACGTTTACGTTCAAGGAAATCACTGAGAAGGTCGTGACGAAATTCAATTTTCCACAAGTGTAGTATTTATGTATTAGAAAGTTGCTTACGTTTTTATATTAGTTTGAATTGTTAAAATATGTCGTTTCTAAGAACAACAAGGACGGAATATTAGAGAAGAAGCAGTAGTGCCGTAGTACAAATCGGGAATCTTTTTATGTTGCAAAGTATGTTTGCCAAACCAAAATTTCGCGAAAAGCCTAGATTGCCCTCTGTGCTTCAAATAAATTTTTAACTCAGCAAAGCGCACTCGCATCTGCTGTCCACTTACATTTCACGGTTCTTTTTCATATCTCAGGCAACTTCACCTGCCGTTTGCGACAATCCCAGTGCACAGGTGTGAGAAGACCCAGTTGCTTTGAATCAAGGACACAGCTGCGTTTCGCGTGCTGTAAGCATTCTTATGACTTTAAAGCTTTTCACGTGCACAACAAATGCAGAGAATGTCCGCAAATTCACTCTTCTTTTTTTAAATGAAACATTTTTCTTTCATAAAGTTTGTGTTAACGCATTCAATTGTTGTCAAATACTGTAGTTAAGTGAGTAAAAATGCCTGACATGATGATATTACATTCATTTAGCGTAATCATAGAAGCATGATTATTCGGATCTCAGGTACCCCTCTTTCTCACACCCCATGGGCATCACAAGATCTAAAGTTGCGGTGAAGAAAATTTGTGTGCTGTTGCTAAATATGTTAGCCTTTGGGTGTCATGTTGACTTAAGCAACCTGTTACTGTGATGATGATGCCACAAAGTGCAATATAAATGACATAAAATCAGGCTATACAACGCGTTTCATATATTATGACCTGACGGTACGCGACGAACCAACTAACAAGAGAAAGAAGCTTCGTGTAAGTACGTGATGCCTTCAACTGTGCTGTTTAACCAGTCTTCGCAAAGTTGAAATACTGAAGCCACCTGACTATGTTTAAAACACAAACTCTGCGTACACCGCAAGTTTTTACTAGCTCTATAAAAAAACATTGTATATTTAGGGTTAGTGTTAGTTTTTGCTTGCCACGTCACGCTGAGTCATTATTGTTGCAATACGTGATATTTCCACCAAATCACTTGCTACTGGTTTCTTAAAAGTATCCTCACTGGCCTCCGCAGCTCCTTTGTAAATGTATGTGGAAATCCCCGGGTGAACTAGGGCGGTGTAAAGGCGCATTTACTAAAAGAAATGTCCTTCTTGCTTTCTTTAGTTGCCATTTCCTAGCACAATGTACTGAGGCCACACTGATTTGTATCTGTTCTTGGTTTTACTGAGTAGAAAATTTAGCCGCCAGCAATATTTAACGGCAGTGGAGTACCCGCGTGTTTTCTTGTCGCAGCAGAGGTACTCAGAATGCAGTGTCTTGTCTCGTTTTTATGTGCTTTTTTATCATTTTTTCAGCCGTAAGGTACGAACATTGTCAAAGAGCATGGCTAAGTCATTGCACACGGCCCTCTGTTATTGCATGTTGGGACCACCAGACATACTGCGACTGCCGATGTTGTAAGTTAGGATATTTTTCCAATTAGTTTTTTATTCGTGCAAAAAAACCACATGGCTTTTTAAAACACTCCTCGAATCTTTGAGTCCTGTGACATTCCCTGTTCAATGGCCTCTCATGTTTAGTTGTTCCCGTGGAATTTTTATGGCATTAGTTCTAGCCAACTAAAATAATATTGACGAACACAATTCTGATTATGCAGAAGATGGTGCACTACAGACCGATTTAGTTGGGCATCCACAACAGCTCTGCGGATGCAGCCTGCCAAAAAAAAGGGCTAGCAGGCTGCGTCAGCTGCTGTGGGCACCTAACGGAGTTTATCTATTATCATATTAAAAAACACCCACCTTACGAACGCTGCACTATAGCTTCAGGTTGTCTTACTAAATATAACCACGACTTATGCCATTATTCTCATTACTATATGAAAAACTACTATGGCACATTTCATTTCACAGATATTCCTCAAGGAGAAAAAACAAAAAGCAGAAGGCGAAGTGGGCGCCACTAGTTTATGTCAACACTTAGTAGCCCCTGATACACGTAATTTGTGACGTATTAAAAAAAAACTCAACACCTGCCATATTTGGTTTCAATAAAGTATAACTACACTTAACGTCTCGTCATTTCACTAGTCATTTTGTGTGTATTTTTTTAACTCAGACACTGTATGTCTAATTATTACTAAAAAAGCTCCGTTCTTGTTCATCACAATGTAAATGCAGCAAAATGCGGGAATGGCATCTTTTATGCATATTTTTACACACAAGAAAGCTTTTAACAATAAATCATGTTTTCATGCTTCAGAGTGTAATTTTACGGAAGATGCCCATCGTTTTAAAAATGTTGGTACTTGAAAAGGCGCTTAACACAAATAACAGGTTGACGATAGTTGGATAACAAACTGAAAAGCTCGCATTCTGTAGACCAAGAAAATACCTCAATTTAGCGATAAGTTATAACTTTGAACACGCCAGCAACGTTTTTCTCTGCCCAACCCACGGCGCTACGGTTTGTTGTGTAAAACACGTCACTTTTGTCGAAAACGACATGCAAGGTGCCTTTTATTTTTCAAAGTGACTTTTACCAGCACAGTGGTACGCGATGAGAAAACGACTCAACATTAGTAAAACGAGGTATTGGGCTAGTGAAATACCTTTGAATGGTGGTACCGAGCGGAGCGATAATGAAGTTTCGGACCGATGAAGCTCCTGTCATACTTGGCGTTTCAAAAATATTTTTCTTAAGTATAATCTTGACACATACAAGAAAGCTTTTACTCTGGCTTAAAATACACTGGACAAGTTTTTAAGGTTGCTCTTAAGTGGTGCTGCGTCATAGGAACAAAAATTAAGTCTTCACAACATCACCAGGCAGTACTAAGTCATCTGGCTAAAGTCACCTGTCGCGTCCTGTATTAATTTTCATTTTCATAATAACATAGATCTACATTAGCCTTTCTTACAACTGCGCTTTAAAAGTTCTAGAGTATCGGCCCTCTTGTCATTTACCCTTTAGGTAAACGAGACGTTCTCTTCAGGCCTCCCTAACCCAAAATTTAGCATAAAAATAAATTTTTCACAATATATACTGAAAGATTGTGACGAACGGCAACACTGTGACAGCGTTGAATAAATCGGAGTGAGCAAAAGGGCTTAGAAAAATAATGCGTCCAGTTTTTCAGGTTTTATCGCTAAGCCACAACTACGAATGTCGATCATCCCTAATAACCATTCACCCTGTGGCGCACAAGTGTGATTAAACATAACTGTCCTGTGTGACAAGGCGTTAAATATTTCATTGTTTAGTGATAGCACTGTCCTAAAGGAAACAAAGTTCATACTGTCTGTCTTCCACACTTGATGTGAATCACAGCGAACAAGACGTAATTAAGGTGTTCAAGCTTTTAAACTGCATAAAAATTTATGCCTTGAACGTGAGCCGTGAACGTGCTGCCCTACCCTCAGATTTTACCCTCCCCCTCCGGTACCGAAGCAAACGACTTTGGCGGCCGCCCCTTGCGAACGCAGCAATTCTCTCACAGTTACCTCCGAGCAGCTGTTATGTCACGTCACAGAGCGGTGCGGTAATGTCACGTGACTGAGCGGTACGGGGGTTAGCGGTCTCACGCCGCGTACGGTCGCAGCACGCGGCAAGAGGCGTGGCCTCCGAGATATTGCACTGGCAGGAAGCTCCCAACCGAAAAGAGAGCGACGTTCCAGGCATAGTTTTTTTAGGAGGCGTTGGACATAGCAACTGCTGCCATCGTGAGATAAAGGCGTGCACGCGTCGAGCGGGGCGACGATCTTTAAAGCGCGCTCTCTTAACGTTCTTCGAGCCTGCCGCACCATCTCGCTAATGATGACAAAAGTACGCTGAACTCAATGAGAGTACTCAGAGCAAACGGTGTATATTGAAAGCTCACCGCTAGACTGCATGACAACGTGTCCTTTGTCGACTAGTCATGTCGCACCACACATTCAGGAAGGATGGGTCATAATCCTAACTCCCAGCGCTGGAATTTTTCCACCTAGTTTTTTGCATGAAGATCTCGGTGTGTATTTTACAACGTCATAGTCATGACGGAAATGCATCAGTATACTAATATTGCACAGCAAATGGGCGTCTAGAATTTCGCTTCCATCGAAATGCGACCACTGAAAGAGGGACCAAACCTCTCACTTTTGTGTCAGCAGTCAGGGACCTTCTCTATACGCCATCACGGCTACGGAGACCACGGCGGACTGGCCAACTCGGCAGGCATGAGCAGTGGCTCGTATGCTGCTTTGAGCTGTGTGTTAAATGCGAAGAAACTGCGAAAAAGGCAGTTCTCTGTAAAGTGGCCGTACCCTGTGCCGCCGTATAAGCAGAGTGCGTCTTTAATGCTATGGTACGTTGTTCACCTAATATTGTACGCAACTCCTATGAATAGCCCGTGTGCCTAAATTATGAAGTGTCTAGCTATATTAAGTTCTCACCCGCAGTCTATTTACATTTCGCAATTTTTCCCACATGAAAGGAAACTTCAGGTGCCGTTGTCGGTTTGCACATTGCCCAGGAATAAGGCGGCCCAACTGCTTTGAATTAAGCAAACAGCTGCGCTTTCGATGTTTTTAGCATTGGTAATAATTTTGCAAATGCTCTCGTGCAGCTCAGTTACACGTCTCCACGGTTGCACAGCGTGCTTGAAGGAAACGTTTTCTCCATATATAATTTTCATCAACACGCTGAGTTGCTAAACTAAGAAGGTTAAACAAGATAATATCGAAATCATTTAATGTGTTAACACAACAAGAATTATGCGATTTTCGCGCCCGCTAGAAATTGCTAGACTAAATATTGTGATGACGTTGTGATTGAATGCAAGAAAAAGTGTGAATGTCAGACCAAATAAAGCATTCTATAAATTAGACTTAGAGAACACGACGAACAAGTTGGCAGTCACGCTATATAGGTAATGTCATGTTTACGCTAGTCTAACTCGTCTCTTAATTACAGTATGCGTAAATGTTAGTTTCGCTTTACAAAATATTGGCCACCTATCTGCGTGCTTCGCTGCAAATGTCTTTGAAAGATAATAGTCCTATGTCTGGAGGCGCTGCGTGAGATATGGACGCCATCTGGCAGTAATGTTAGAAAACAGGAGCTTGTGCAGAACCTATGGCCACTGGCAGGTGGCAGCACCATATCGTCAGCAGGGTGCTCTTTCGTGCATAGTGTCACAATTTCAGCGACGCGTAAGAAACACTGCGGCGATTCGAATTACGTATCCATACACATTCTATAAAAAGAAGACACCACCTAATACGTGTGTATTGATGTTGTCCCTCAGATGTGCGTAATATACCCTTTACGATCGAATATTTTTACAAGTTGGAACGCAGCCACGACATTAGGATGGCTGGGCGTTGAGCAAGAGCCTAAGCTTTCACCGGGAGCCTGAATTATGTGACAGACAGACAGACATACAGACAGACAGACAGACAGACAGACAGACAGACAGACAGACAGACAGACAGACAGACAGACAGACCACATCGCTACGTTGAAGCACTGCAACACAAAATATCGTCTTTAGGAAAAATTACCTAAAACCCGATTATGCAACTGTGTACCAAAGCAAGAAGCCAGTTTATTCGCCTGGCCAGTGTGAGCATTGCTGCATTGACCCCAATGATCGTTTGTGCACCGCAAAACTGTACGAGGGTCCCAATGTACAATAGTGTCTAACCCTTCATTAGTCGTCGTCACGGGCGGCCAATTTTGGCGACCCGGCGTCACGGCATTTAACGGGCGCCGTACTCCCCCCACTGACCGTGGGAGCGGCGGGAGCATGAAAGGGAGCCGAGAAGTGCAGAATGGGGTGCTCTTCTTGGAACGTCACCGCCGACGGTTGATCCTTTTATAACTGCGGCGGCGTCTGCAAGGTCGTGGAAGGCCGCGATGTACCCCGAACAAGGATTAGACTACGGGACGCACCGGCTGAGAGCCAAACAGTCTGACCGTTTCCCACGGAGAAAAGCGTGGGAAAACCTCTGGTGGCCAAGTCGTATGAGAACAATCCAACAGGTTGTCACTCTCGCTAGTTGACGGCTCTCTCCTAATTAAAAAGGGGTGGGGTCAATATATTTTTGGGGCAGAGTTTCCATCAATGAAACGCGCATGATTGGACCCATGTAGAGGTCTCTTGTCCCCAAGGAAGAGAGTGAGGAGACACGAGGGGGATTTAAGTGCAGGATTTTGCCCTGCTATAGGCAGACTAGTCGCTGACCAACATGTTGTAGATACAGATCAACAAGCATCTTTTCTAGAAATTTTTAGTGTAGCTCTGTATCGGCTGGCTACCTAAACTTAGCCGTTCGTCTAGTTGTGACGCGATATTAACGTCTGCAACGTAGACATCGGGACTTCGCCTCGAGTTAGCTCAACCTGCTCGAAGTCACCTGCAAGCACTAGCCTCCCGGAGCCACCAGCGTTGTAACACCGCCGACATCGCAGTCGTGCCAGAACTCTCTTCGACTTCTCACATCCGATCGTCGGGGACGCAACGCTGCCGTTCATCACACGTATGCCTTCACCTGTTCATATCTTCGAACTTTCTCCTCCGTCGTTCTATTGTTGTTAGTTTGTGTATATTGTAATAGTTCTCTCTCGTAAGCTGATTTATTGTTTTATATGTTTTTTAGTTGTATCAAGTGTTGATGTATTTTGTTAGTTGTATTTAAGTGTTGTACTAGATCCCGTGTGCTGCAATACCCCTAGAGTAAAGTTTGTTTTGTTTTCTCACGTCTCTGATCTCTTCACTGTCTCTGCTTGCGTACGGAACGAACCAACCTGCTGTCATTCCCGTCGCCGACTTCGCGCTGGCGACGCTAGAGTGGCAGCTTGTAACAGTCGTACGAGACAACTTAAGCAAATCATTAGGCTGAACACATAACTAACGAAGCTGACAAGCATATTGCAGAGTGCGCTTACGGAAGATAATCTTTCAGACTTCAGTCTCGGTTGGCTACGCTTACCAGGAAAACTTCATCTTGGTCGTGGTCTACGTTTCAGCGTGAGCCACACGTACGTACCATTTTTTTTCTTTGTCATCATCAGCAGCCTAGCTACGCCCACTGCCGGGCAAAGGCCTATCCCATATTCCGCCGAGAAACCTGGTCATGTGCTTTTTGCTGCCACGTTATACATCCAAGCTAGTCAATCTCAACTGCCCACCTTATTTTCTGGCTCCCCCTGACAAGTTTGCCTTTTCCTGAAATCCACTCCACTGGACATAATAGTAGAAATCAAGAATCGAAAATGAAATGGGCAAGGCACGTAGTGCGTAGGCAGGATAACCATTGGTCATCAAAGGTTAAATCACGGAATTATAAGAAAACGTTATTTTCTTAACCGCACCTAGAAAGTCACGTGTATTCTATTAGTTTCAGTTGCAATCGCAGTATTCTTAGGTAACCAACGTATCTCTGAGTCTGTAATGTAGATCACAGGTTTCACATTATGTTTGAGATGACATCGTTGGAACTGAAGCCCAACACCACGCAAAAAATACCTGAAAGTCACATGAGCTTTCTCTTCAAATAAAAACAATTCACAGCATATTCACCGAAATAATGATGATGAGTGGGGCAAAGCTTCCGTCCGTCCGTCCGTCCGTCCACCTATTTGTCCCTCTGTCCATCCATCCACTCCTATCACACTAGATCACGAATCAGACAGACGGACGGACGGACGGATGGATGCTTCGCCTCACTCATCATGCTTAAGTCTTGGATATGCTGTGAATTTTTTTAAACAGCGCCATCTATTCACTTTATACATCAGCCATACGAAAACCACCAACGCCATCTAGTGATATTCTTTCCATAAACATACACACACAACGATATCTAGTGAGCAATTGATAAACTAGGGGTGGCTAGATACATACTGCATGCGAAGAGAGCACAGGACGACCCACACCCTGAGGAGCTTCATCCCTAAAATTATGGAAGCTTCGGCATGGTTATTCCAAGCCTGGAGTTAGAAGTGTCGCCGTTTGGGCTAGTTTATATGACATGACGATAGTTATAGCGCGAGAACAGACCGACGACAGACACTCGTCTCCTTCTTGTCTCTTTCTCATCGTTCTGTTCTCACGCTATAACTATCGTCCCTTAGGTATACACGTCTTTCGCTTATATATATATATATATATATATATATATATATATATATATATATATATATATATATATATATATATATAAACGCAAAGAAAAAAATTCAGAAAAAGACTGACCCGGCGAATCAAACGTGGGACCTCCGCGTCATGAATGCGAGGCGCTAACCACTGAGCCACCCAGAGGTACCTCTTTCGTCATTGAAACAGCAAGCAATATCTACCACTTCCCGCTGTTGTCGGGCATCTTGGGGGGGAGGGGTATCGTGTTTTAGCATTATCAGCAAGATGGCGCGAAGAGCACGCGGCGGCTCTCATCTATCATGTGTACTTTGGCCCGCGGAGAGGGAGGAGGGAGTGGAGTGGATGATCTCTCGCTCGCTCTTATCTCCCCGTGGGGAGGATCATACGTCTCGGCTGCCGTTGGGTTAGCACTGGAATGATTCTGTTGTAGTTACGGGGCACAAAAAAGGTCACTGCAATCATTGCACAGCCTCCGTTCGCGAAAAGGGCGTGCTTTCCAGACACAGTGAAGTAACGATTGAGACGCTTATTCGCGTTCATCTGTACCTGTGAGTACGTTTCTTGCGCCTTTTGTGCATGAGAAACGTGGGGCACGTTTCGATCTGCTTGCCATTCTGGGCGTGACCTTCCAATTTGTTGCTATCGCATTCATTGATTCGCCTTCGCGGCAAAACTGTGACTCTTCAGGCGCGAAGCTCCTTAAAGCGGCACCCGATCGTCCCTCGTCGTAGTCGTAGTGCGTAGCCAGTCTTACTTTTTGACTTGTAAGGTGGTGCCGGTGGGAGATTCCTCCTGTGCGTTGTTGAACAATAAAAAATTCGTAGCGTGCACGTTAACTAAAAGCCGAATTCTCCTGTCTCTCATTCCCTATAAGCAGCCATAGGGATGTACATTGAACACTATCTGACAAGAAAGGGTTGCTACGTTATACTCGCTGGGCGTAACGTCCTTGGCTTTAGCAAGGTTTAGCGAGCGTTGAGCCACAGTGCCATGAATACAGTGAACAAGTATATACCATGGACTCGAGGTGGTTAAAGGTGGGAAGTCGACACGAAGCAAAAGCCGAATTCCCCTGTCTCTCATTCCCCAATAGCAGCCATCGGCATGTACATTGAGCACTATCTGACAAGAAAGGTTTGCTACGTTGCCCCGCCACGGTGGTCTAGTGGCTAAGTTACTCGGCTGCTGACCCGCAGGTCGCGGGATCGAATCCCGGCTGCGGCAGCTGCATTTCCAATGGAGGCGGAAATGCTGTAAGCCTGTTAGCTCAGATTTGGGTGCACGTGAAAGAACCCCAGGTGGTCGAAATTTCCGGGGTCCTCCACTACGGCGTCTCTTATAATGATATGGTGGTTTTGGAACGTTAAACCCCTCATATTATTCAGGGTTGCTACGTTATACTCGCTGAGCATAACCTCCTTGGTTTTAGAAAGATTTAGCAAGCGTTGGGCCGCATGCAATCAATACAGTGAACTAGTATATACCATCAACTCGAGGTGGTTAAAGGTGGGAAGTAGACCCGAAGCGCAAGCCGTAAGAAAGTGTGCGTGTGCCACCTCTCGTTTAATCCTTGGAATGTCCGCTGAATGGAGGTGATTCTATATGGAAAATATATGATGAAAAGATGCGAGATGGTGGTACTTGGAGTGTTGATGGACGAACGGACACACAGACAGATGCATGGATGGGCGCATGAACGGACGCAGGGGCGGATGCATGGACTAACGCAGAGACGGACACATGAACAGACGCACGCACGGACGGGTGGATGGACGCATGGACAGTCAGACAGATGGACGCATGGACAATCACACAGATGGACGCATGGACAGACGGAAGCAAGAACGAATGAACGGATGGATTCTTCGCCCCACTCTCCATGAGTCACCCTGTGGATATGCTGCCTTTTTCTTCTTTCTTCGCCTATGTTACTGTTTCGTCTATGTGTTTTTCTAGCAGTTCTTTTGTATTTCTTTCTTTCTATTTGTTTGTTTCTTTATTTCCTTCTCTTTCATGTTCTTGTGTCTTCATTTCTAATTCTCTTTTTTCTTTCTCTGTCTCTGCTTCTTTCTTTTTTTCTTTTTTTCTATTTGTTTCTGTTTCGGTCTTGCTCTCTGCTTTTTCTTTATTTTTGTGTTTTTTTCTTTTTCTTTCTGTCTTTATATATATATATATATATATATATATATATATATATGTGTGTGTGTGTGTTTGTGTGTGTGTGTGTGTGTGTGTGTGTGTGTGTGTGTGTGTGTGTGTGTGTGTGTGTGTGTGTGTGTGTGTGTGTGTGTGTGTGTGTGTGTGTGTGTGTGTGTGTGTGTGTGTGTGTGTGTGTGTGTGTGTGTGTGTGTGTGTGTGTGTGTGTGTGTGTGTGTGTGTGTGTGTGTCTTAATTTTGTTAATTCCTCTTTTTTCATTCTTTCCCTCTCTTTCACCCGTCTCACGTGCCCCACTTCGCTGAGGAGAGATCTTGTTTAATATCACACCAACTGTACTTTGTAACGGGGCTTGACGAATTTCTGTGGCGCTTACCTCACTCTGGTTTTCCGCGATCAACAAAGTTTTCGCGGCAAGCATAAATGACACCACTGTTAATATTCAGCTTTAATGCAATGAAGCCCCGTAACAATATTTTAAAACTACCAGGTTTTTGGCCAACTGCAGAGCATTAGTGATTGCCACAGTTTCAAATATCTACTTTACCCGCACTGCATTTTCTTTCATTCGTCATTCATGCTTCGCTTCCCGATGGACACCTCAACCATGCTGCGAGGGAAGAAGTCTGTGCCCGTAACGTTGGCGGTATAGAACTCCCCAAGAATTCATGCCTGCTACAAGTACAGCTGTTGAGTGTCTACTACGCCTCAATTCATCATTTTGCGTATCAGCGATGGGACCACTACGCGTCACTGAGCCAATGTGGGCACCCAGTAAAAGAAGGAAAAAAGGAGGGAAGGAAAATTACTTTATTTTTGTCCTGCGGAACGCGACAGGGTCACGCACCCGGCTTAGTCCCACGTAAAGACCTGCAAGCCAAGCCTGCCGGCCACCTCGTGGTCCCGCTGGACAGCCGTGAGCTGGTCAGTTAGAGTGAGGCTGCGTACAAGCATCTCTTGCTCCTCCAGGGTGAAGCTTTCGAAGACATGTACTCAAGATTCACCCTTGAGGAGCGGGAGGTGCTTGTACTTGTAACAGGCATGTATCCCAAGGGAGTTCAATACCGCTAATATCCAGAAAAGGTTCACGGGAAGCCGTGGGAACTGCTCTAGGCCAGTGGCTCCGACCAAAACGGTGCTGGAAGTCCAAGATTTTCGACGATGCCTCGTGCCTTATGGTTATCCCTGTGCTGCAGTTTGTACTGGGAGCTTGTGATGACCTAGTTCCATGTAGGCACACACTTCGTTATGTTGTGGCCGACTATGATGCTCAATTTTGACGAAGCTGCATGGTGGCATGTAATTACACAGTTACACAATCTACCGCATGACGCCGAGTGCTATTACGTTCTTACCCCCTGCAATATATGTCTAATCGTAATTCATTCCATCACATGACAGTTGTATAGGATTAATTTTTTTCAAAACAGTCCGAAATATTTATCTTGGGCAACCTAAAAGCAATCTTACGCTTCCTAACATTCTCCTAATAATGTGTATATGTACAGCTAATGGAAGACTCGAATGTTACACAGTGGCTTATATAGCCACCTGTGTAAATTTATACAGGTGGCTTTACAGCTAAAGCATTCCTTTGATAACCTAGAATTCTAGTCCAAATGTTACATGCAGAGGCGGTTTTTGCTGTTCGTACATTCTGAACTCATATACATAACGTACGTTTGCAATAATTAACATGAAATAAAAACGAAACACACATTTTTCCTCCTATTCATTTTTATAACTTCAATAATAGCGCTCAAGTCATGCAGTGTCGATTTCGTTACACATTTTTGATTTCCGCATTGTTTTAACCTTATATAGCTATGAAATGTTAGCTTTTATAAATTGTATGATGAGATTGTCAATATACTAACTTGTGCTTTGGCATTGCGCGCAGTCGCTTGAAATGCATCATCAGTTATTTCGGCGATGAACTTGCTGCCGATTTTAAAAAGATATTCACACTGGCCTTCATGACTCTGTTGCGAAGAAATGCAGAATTACTGTTATATCTCTTCGACGTGCGAAGGCGTGTAAGTGCTTTAACCAAAACAAAAGTATCCGATGGCCTTCTTTGCGTTCCGTTTCTTACCAAGAATACTCAGTCTACAATTTTTCAAGCATCTGCTCAGTCTCTCTTGTAGTGTTAAGTTTGGCCTAGAAATTCATCTGGGCAGTCGCCGATGTGAGTAAGCTGGTCCTATGGAAAGGCTCTCAATCCCTTCAGCGCCCAGTCTGACAGACGCTGTCGAAGATTTGAGCAATTATCCAGACCAAACAGCAAGCAAAGGCGAGTTCCCGTCCTTCAAATGCGGACCCTTTTGTCGTCCCTTCAAGCAGAAGCGGTGACTAATGGTCTCGGCGACTCATCGGGCAACGGGAAAGCTGGCGTGACCAGCGACAGAGTTGACGGCGGAGCGGCGCTTCTTTAATCCTCAGTCAAGTAGCCGACCAGCCGACTGCCTATGCCTGCCAGGCATTGTCCCTGCTGGCCTGAGGAGGAGACGTCATGTCGCCGCGACGCCACGACGAAAGAGGGCAACAGGGACGGCGTCTTCCTGAAAGAGACCGCGACGGACACCGCAGATCGCCCCGCTAATTGGGCGAGCTGTGCGGTGGACCCTTTGAAATATGCGGCCAGGATCGTGGGAACTCTCTACAAACGGCACACACACGACGAGGAAGAGCCCTGCTGGCGCCACCACAGTGCAGTGTTCACGTGGACCGTGCATGCTCGCCCCCCTCACCTGTGTGTGCGTGATTGGTGTTCGACTCGGAGAGGAGGAGCCCGACAGGGCCTAAAACGACGCCGCAGAGGGCTGGACGTCGCTCTGAACTATGTAACGTTCTACGACCACGCTCGTGGTTTGGGAAACCACTATCCCTTTTTTTCTGGAAATATGTGTAAATAATGTCATGAACCATGTTCTGTTTTTCGCATCCTCTAACGACCTGCTTCCTCCTTCGTCAACCTTTACAACTGGTTGGCAGCGGTGAGATGGACTTCACGACATGGTGCTGTGCTGTGCTGAGTGCTTGGTCTTTGCTATAACTTTCCAGGCTTCATTTCTTGAGTGTGAGTTGATTAGAAGCTGGATTGTGTGTGAGTTAGGGAGATCACCTATTTGTGTGTTAGAGGGATCCCCTACATTTGTGTGAGATGCAGGACCAAAGTACAACGGCAATCATGGAGGTGAAGACACTGCTAAAAGATGGTCTTTTGTACATTTGTGAAGACCTTGGTATTAAGATTAAGGAGGGAATGGGCAGATCAGAAATTTTGGAGCTAATTTTGGAAAGCGCCAGTGAGGTAGATATTGGATACGCGTTAAAAGCTTTAAAAAGGTTGGAGGAACGAAAACAGAAAAAAGAAAGGCAAGAAAAGGAAATAAGGGATAGAAAAGAGCATGATTGAGCACGCGCCTTGGTGCTCGAACAATTGGAACAGAAAATCGAGGCAATGAGGCGGAAGATTCAGCCATCCGCAACTGTAGCGCACGAGAAGTGCGATGATCAAATGAGTGAGGTGCAGCCCAGAACTTTAGAGAAGGCTAGCACGTTTAATGACAGCAGCAGGTTCGACGGTGAACCAAATTCGAGTGCTGCGAAAGATGCTGCGCTGAGTAGAGAGGCCGACGAAGGCCAGAGCAAGTGCGACGAGGTGCTGTGCCAGTCAACTGTTAGCGGAACAGCTAGGACAGCTGTAGAAAAACTGGTACAGACCTCAACTGTGTTTGTCGCGACGGTGGGTCTTGCAAACGATGCCGAAGTAGGCAGGGACACCGGAGATAGCTCGAAAGCAGCGAAAGTAGGTAGCAGGGATATCAGTGCAGTAGCAGACAGCTCTCAGCAATGCGAGCTAGAGTGTTTGAGGGAAGGCAGCTGCACTGTTCCTAAGAGCATCAAGCTGTCCGCCAGTCTAGAGTGTAAAATAGGTGATTTTTTTGAAAATCATTTAGACTGCGCGACTGAGACAGCTGACGAAAGCTGTGAGAGGGTTCACGAGTGTGAGTTGCTGTCGGAAAGCTCGGAAACAAGCCGCAAAAATCGGCGCAGACGCAGGCGACGTCGGAGAGTTATGAGCGAGACAAAATGCACTACGGGTGTAAAGAAAGGCTCGACACGTTTGAGTGTAGTGAACAGAACTAGGGGTTCTGCATCGGCGTCAAACTCTGTTTGCATGCGTCCGAGCCACCGGACAACAAGCAAAAGAACAGCGGGTTCTTCACAAATGCAATCAAGTGGAAGGCGCCAGTTTCGTGGGGTGCGTGAGCACAGGGTTAGCGCAAGTCAACCGGCCCGGCAAGGCAACACAGCCGAGAAATCAAAGTGCCGAAGTAGTAGCGCAGGTGGTGCAGAAGCACCCTTGAGCGGTAAAACCATCGACGACGCGACCCGAGGCCAATTTCCTAACCGTGCAGGAAAAGTCGTTTGCAAACGTTGCCGTAAGAAAGCGAAGCGACGAAGGAATATCAAAGATGGCCATCAGCCGGGCGAACGAGAGAAGGGTAGACCATCGGCCCGCTCAACTAAAGGTCCTTTGAGGCCTACAGTACGGCACAGACGGCGAAACAGTAGGCCAAGGCGCAAGTCCTCGCGACGGTATGCGCGGTGGAGATTTGAAGCTTTTCGTGGAAAGGAGTGTCGACGTGGTCCTAGAAGAAAGGCCACAATAGCTAAACATCGCAGCACAGGAGCGAGCCCAAAAAGGGCATGGACACTCTTTTCCACGCATTGCTCGGGCCCACTCCGCGAGCCTGACCAAGGCAGGCTGAAATCGCTAATGATGCGTGACTGCGCCGTTCAGCTTGTAGCCCAGACGCGACCGCCGCGTGTGCGATTGAAGTGGGGGACAGCTGTAGGCTGGAGAAGGTGACACAGGAATTTACTGGGAAGAATGTTTGTTTGCTTATTTTTTGTTTTAAAGTAATATTCCTTTGTCATCTCCCCGGCTAGTTTGTTTAGTTAGTTTTTCACTTCAATGCTTTTTTGTAAACTTTGTGAGGGCTTCGAGTTAAATTATTATGCGTTATGCGGAAGCAGTGACCCGCATTAGTCAGCCTATTGCGTGTAATGAGCTTCTCTGAAATAAGAGCACGTAAGTCAAGGAAGATTCGGTACGCCCGCTAAATTTGAATGAGTGGTGGCTATAGGTTATCGTGATATGACCTATGATTAGGGGTGTGTTCCTATGCTAGCATTCTTTGGATGAGAGTATGATGTCGTGCTAGGGCGCACAGCAAAGTCCTGTGCATTCTTTAAAGACAGGGGCTGACATGAGGCTACATTCAGTTAACGAGTGTGCTAGTATGTGAGGGTAATTTGCTTTTGTTATTTTAGTAAGTGCTCACAGTTCAAGTGATCTGTTGAGCTGATGAGAGTAGCGTTCGCCAAATTTTGAAGACTAGATACATTTCTAGGATTTAGAAGACGCAGTTTGATTTGAGGTGAGAGAGTTTTGTTGGCGTCAGTGTGTCATAAAAGTAGGTACTCTCGACTACGCCTTGCAAGTATGAAATTAGAGAATGAAGAATGCGTACAATTACCTTTTTTAGGTTTAGGCTGCATTTGTGCGGAATTTAGGTGGTTGTGTTTCATACGATTAGTAGATGTAAGTTACAAATGAGTAGGGCGGATGGTAGGAGAAAGCTAGTTTTGAAAGAGTGTAATTATGGTTTAGGGCCAAATTATATTTGCTTTTGGGTGCTTTTCTCACAAGGCAATAGGTTACATTTTTGGTAAGCATCTCCACGTCCATGATTGTTGTAACTTTGGCGGCACCAAATTGTCTCAAAATTTTAGCGTACAGGTTTCTCTTTTGTTTGTGTTTCTTGAGAAGCCTGGAGGGTTTTAAGCGGGTCCAATGTGCTTGACTTCAGCATGGTATTGTGTTGTGTGGTTCGCCTTGCTGTTTTCAATCATTGTGAGCTGGTTTGGGAGTTGGTTTAGAGTTCGCAGCTGGAGAGAGAAAAGCCAGGCCATCGTCCTCGTCACCAACCATTCTCTTCGTGCCCAGCGGTTGGGAGCGCTGGCCAGCCGAGATTTTCCGGGCGGCGGAGGAGCTGTTAAGTTTGGCCTGCAAATTCATCTGGGCAGTCGCCGTTGTGAGTAAGCTGGTCCTATGGAAAGGCTCTCAATCCCTTCGGCGCCCAGTCTGACAGACGCTGTCGAAGATTTGAGCAATTATCCAGACCAAACAGCAAGCAAAGGCGAGTTCCCGTCCTTCAAATGCGGACCCTTTCGTCGTCCCTCCAAGCAGAAGCGGTGACTAATGGACTCGGCGACTCATCGGGCAACGAGAAAGCTGGCGTGACCGGTTACAGAGTTGACGGCGGAGCGGCGCTTCTTTAATCCTCAGTCAAGTAGCCGACCGGCCGACTGCCTATGCCCGCCAGGCATTGTCCCTGCTGGCCTGAGGAGGAGACGTCGTGTCGCCGCGACGCCACGACGAAAGAGGGCAACAGGGACGGCGTCTTCCTGAAAGAGACCGCGACGGACACCGCAGATCGCCCCGCTAATTGGGCGAGCTGTGCGGTGGACCCTTTGAAGTATGCGGCCAGGATCGTGGGAACTCTCGACAAATGGCACACACACGACGAGGAAGAGCCCTGCTGGTGCTACCACAGTGCAGTGTTCACGTGGACCGTGCATGCTCGCCCCCTCACCTGTGTGTGCGTGATTGGTGTTCGACTCGGAGAGGAGGAGCCCGACAGGGCATAAAACGACGCCGCAGAGGGCTGGACGTCGCTCTGAACTATGTAACGTTCTACGACCACGCTCGTAGTTTGGGAAACCACTATCCCTTCTTTTCTGTAAATATGTGTAAATAGTGACATAAACCCTGTTTTGTTTTCGCGACCTCCAGCGACCTTTCTTCGTCGACCTTTACAACTGGTGGCAGCGGTGGGATGCCATCAGCGACCTTCCTTCCCATCTCTTACAGTAGAAAATGGAGCCGAATGCTAGACCGAGATGTTAGAGAGTACCAGCATGTTACGTAGTCGCACCAGAGGCGCCCTACAACGCAAAAAGTGTTTATTTTATTGTGTATTTTTGTCCACGCTCTTTATTTATTGACATCTTTTCAGCGCTAAGGTATCAACATTGTCAAACTTAGTGGCTAATCCACTGCACGCCTCCATTAGTAGTTGCTTGCTGGGACTATAAGACACACTGTGACTGCCTATGTTGCAAGTTTCGTAAGTTAGGTCACGTAAGTGGTGTGTGCAAGAACTCTACTATCTGTTCCCGATGCACTGGGCTGTGACGTCCCCGCAAACACGGAATGAACCCCGCTTCTTTGAAGATGTGTACGCTCGTTTCTCAAACCCACGCATAAAAAAGGAAAAGAAAACCGTCGGTGTAACGAATGGACATTCCGGAGTGGAGTACCGGAAGGATTAATCCTACTATTCTCACGGGCTCCCCCGCGCAAACACAAGGACCGGGCGGCGCCTTGTCGTCTACAGACCGTGTGGCAGTGTACGGTGAAGATAATCCGCGCGCACCCTTCAGATTTGTGGCATGGGGGAGCAGCAGTGCACCTTTTGTTGGTTCGGGGAATGCGACCTTTGCCGCAGCGCCTGTGCCGGGTCCGGTCTGACTTCTGTCAGCCTCCGTGGCTCCAGGACTCATTACTGCGTTCTGCGCGGATGGCCATCCGCGGCATTGAATGACGAAGAAGCGGCAGCTACGGAGAATTTCGCGGGAGACACCGAGCTGCATGGAAACGTTGAGACTTGGTCTGGACATCGGCTCATGAAGTACCGGAAGCATCGGGACTATTGTTCGCCCGTAATTAAAGTGTCTTCGGACGGCTCGCCCATCTCTCTCCCTGAGGCTTGAGTTTGAACATTGTTTCTTGCTTGGCTTTGCTTGGCAGAGGGTTTTCCACTGGTGCGGGCTGCGGGGGTGGCCATCGAAGATGATACACTCCGGCTGACAAGGAAATATGCCACGTCGATAGTGGCGATTGGTTTGGTGCCCCGGTAGGGCGGAGTCGGGTCCTACAAAAAGGGACTACGAGACGATACGAGGAGGTCAGAGAGAGTTACGATGCGAGGAGAGTCAGAGGGACGGAGCGTTGAGATTGAGATGGTAGAAAGACGGAATGGAAAAGGAAGATAACGGTGCGAAGAGATAGCGATGCGAGGCGATGAGATGATGACTGGGGCAAGGACGGTAGGATGAGGAATGAAAGTTGGGGATAGGAGGCGAGTGAATGGAGCGTTATGAAAGAGGGCAAACATGGAAATCACTGAGAGACACGACGTAGGCGACGATGACGAAGACGATGAAGACGCTGACGAATTGGACAGATCAGACCTCGACGCCAAGAACCAACTTTCGGCCCCTATTCGAGCAGCCAGCTCTGAGGCTCCAACTACATGGACATTCTGTGAGACGAACTTCACCTCCCTTACTTAAAGAGCTTTGCGGAAAGGGATGTGGCCTATTGAGACATAGCGCGGTTTTATTAATTAATGACTTTATCGTTGCTGTCGTCGTGTGTTTTTTTATATGCATACCCTTGTATCGTTACAGTTACTTTCTTTATGTGCCTGCCCTGTGTCGAATGTCGCGAGTGTTTAAAACATGTGTTATAATTTTGTGTAGTGGTTGATGTACGCGGGTGTACGATGTTTGCAGTTAGTATTAAATTAAATGAATCAGTAAACAGAAACAGGTCGTAGTGTCTCTTACTTCCCGGCCCCTGCACGAATCCCTGTATGTGAGTAATGATTGAGACACGTAGCCAAGAGGGAACCGGATAGACAAGGGGTTGAGTGGTCTTCCCTCTCTTTGGTAATCGGTGGCGTAGCGGCGGACGCCTCAGGGCACCACAACAAGGACACGTGCCAGGCCATGACACTGAAGGGCTCAAACTGCAAAAGGCCACATGATGCCTCTTCGAAAGATTGTCCTTTTATTCGAAAGGAGCTCACAATACTGAAGAAAAAGGGCCAGAGATGACATCTCATACCGAGAAGCAGCTGCATCCATTACGCGACGATGGTCCCGTCGCCGGCGCTGCACCAAATCCACCAAAACCTCGTCGCCTCACGAAGCACGTCCAAAACTACCTCCACCTCCCACACTTCGGCCAAGCGCTATCGGTTCCAAGAACAAAGGCGCTTCTGCTAACAGTGGAGCAGATGCTTCATCCTTATTACCCAGTCAGAACGCAGCCGTTTTAAAGGAAAATGATGCCTCTACCAGCAATGCAGGTGACGCTTGGCCTGAACTCCCAAAGATACATGCACCTGATGAGAGGAATTAGACTTCAACAGTGAGGGACACTTCATCGGTACCTCATAACTTGGTGGACGAAAAACAACTTATCGGCATGGTCAGCCCCCTGGTCAGCGCTATGCGCGTGCTGCTGAGCAAGATGCAGACACCGACAGCTCAAAGCGTGTTGCAATTACTTGACACCATGATTCCAATTCTTGGAAGCCTTCAGACGTCTGTTGCTTGAGAACGCAAGCGGCACCATCATGGCTTCACCGTCGGCAAGACTTTGGGTGCGTGGAACCACGTATACAAGTTAATGCAATGAATGTGCTCACTTGATTAGGACACGGATGTGACTCATTGTCTGTGATGTTAAGCACATAACTGCCGTTTTGTCGATGGCATAAGTGACATTTCTCTCCTTCTTTCTCTCTCTCTCTACCTTTCATTTCCCTTACCCTCTCCTCAGTGCAAGGTAGCCTACCAGGCTCAGCCATGGTTAACCTCCTTGCCTTTCTCTCACCCTTATTCTCTCTCTCTCTCTCTCTCTCTTGTAATCTTGATAACTGATGAATTTATTGGTCAAGAACACTGCACGACTCTAGTACATTTTTTAGAGGACTGGCGCCAGCGACACTCCCTGTTTAGTCATTTTTATTTAGTGCTTGTTTTTATGGCATTTTATATGACATGACCTCCCATTATTTATAATCATATTTACAATGGTAATGCTCATAATGTAAGAATTGTTGCACAATTTTATTCAGTAAAAATGTCATTCGCAAATGCTAAAAATGTGTCGTTTGGCATAACATAACCACTAGCCACGCCACAATTTTCCTTTGACGTAAAAACTAGTACTCTGGCGTATTTTATTTTACAGATCTTCGTCTAAGAGGCAAACTGAAACCAAGAGGGCAAGATAGGCTCTCATAGATGATGTCAACACTTAGTCAGCAAAGTAGGCACCGAGTCTGCCTTCATGCCCATCGCTTATGACGTAAACAAACAGAACTCAGTGCCTGTCAGACCAGTTTTAAATAAATTATTCTTACTAAACGTTGCATAACTTCGTGTTTATGGGTCCTAATAAAACACGGGAAAAGGCACATATGACAACGCACAAGCATGATTACTTGAAAGGAGGAAGCTTTTTTATTCCATGCTGTACTGAGGCTACGCGTAAGTTTATGTAAGATGTATATTGTCTTGGAAAACTGAGTGATTGAAGAGACGCTAACGATAAGTTAAAGCGAATAGCATACAACCACGGAAGCCTCACACTTCTTTCAGGCTAGAAAAGTGCTACTTTTATCGAGAAGTTGTAACACTGCATTCACGTTACAACTCCTAGAAAAACACATTTTTTTTTCTCTATAGCAGCTTGTCGTACGGTTTCTTGAGTAAACACAGGACTCTTGGCTAAATGACACGACAAGCACGCTGTTTTTTGTTGTTTTTGTTGTTGTTGTTGTTAAAGTACGGCTTTGCCTGCGCAGCGGAATGCGTTAACAAAGCCACTAATCTGAGGGAAAACGAGGTCGTTCCCCCACTCACGTCGTCATCAAAACTGGCGTAAAAAAAGACAGTTTTCCCACGATTGATATATAAATTTACATAGCATTTCACTATAACTTTGGGTGCGCTGTACAGATTTTTCGTGGCCATTTTCGTAGTGGTTGTTTAATATAGTGACAAAATAAAACAGGCGTTTAACATCATTTTTGCTTCGTCATGCTGGTAATTGTGTATCGCTGAGGTCGCTTATTACATCCAATATTAACATAAATTTGATACTGTCATGTTTACATTATTTGCCTCCAGTACTAGGTTTTGGATATTATCGAGTATGATTATTTATTGAAGCTAACTTGTTATTTTCTTTTAGCGTCCCCCCAGTCTATAGTCGAAGGTGAGAATAAATTTGATAAAATTGACAGACTGAGCTTGTGACGGACTTCCACAGTAACAACATGCGATCAGGCTGAGTGAACGAAACTGCAAAAGAACAATTAAGGCATCCCGTAATTCATATTGCATTTCTAAAATGGTGGTCGCAATGCCGTTAAGCAGCTGCTACCTTTGGATACGTCACCCTCCACTAACATCGGTCCTGTAGCGTACAAGTAGGATGTGGTGCTAAAGACTGCGTCGCTCGATGCATGCGTTCCGCGGAAAGGTAGTATTCCATCGCCTGCCTCCCGCATCTGTGAAGATCACAAGGAATCGAATGTAAATAAAATGTTTGGTGTTCTTGATGTGGAACAACCTCGTCGTGTGTTATTCTGCAAAAAGGGTAATATAAACTACCTGGTTTCTCTGTGGCAAGGAGTATGATAGACATGACAAAATGTATGTGAACATTTCTTTTTTTCCAGTAGCTGCTCTTAAACCTTATTTAAAAGTTATGATAATGTTTAAAGATCTTAAAATGCACTCGCGAATTATGTATTCGCTGTCAGACTTAGTCTAACAAGTGGCTTCCACTTCTTTAGCCTGGAAATATTCGCATAAGCAAGCCCAGTGATTGCAGAACATGACGAAGCGTGGAATCACTGCTACTTTCTGTATTCAGGCTTTCTCTCAGCATATAAGGCATTCACTGCTAATAGCATTAGAAGCTGTCCTGTACATGTTTCTGACAATGCGCTTGATAAAGCTCACTGCTACGCGAGGTGTAGTTGAATCACGTAGGTTCCGAAATTCACTGAAGTGTAACATTTATCGTTTCATTTTCGCAGCATTTGCCAACATTAAATTTGAATTGTACTATTGTAGCCAGAACTGTCCCTATCTACTTATTTTTAATGTTAAGAAAACATTTAAATACTCACCTTGCTACAATGCAGTTTCACAACTTAACAAATGACAGTACAGTCACTTCAGTTGCGCGCAAGAACAAACACCCGTTCAATATTCGGTCTGAATGCATGGGACAGAACAATGAAAGTTGCCTCTCCTTTCATCGTCTGATTGTTCCCCGTTACCGAACGTGCTAAATGTGAACTACGTCCTTTTTCAGATGCACGCGTCTTGTCATTGATTCATCCTGGGGGATGTATTGAACTACTTTCGAGGCCATCGGGCTTCTAGAGCACGTTTCTTCATGTATCTTGCATATTTCTTGGAACGGTGGCCCAATGCTAGTTCGCAAGCAGCAGCCGCCTCCACCTGCGAAAGTCTTGACAAGCAAGAAAAATTACCTTCTGTTTTGTCTCGCTGCGACATCGCAGCACGTGCTCGCCCGAACGGGCGTCATATCTCGCTTTCATTTTCCAAGGGTTCAGCTTTCCTAATGGCCCAGAATAATAAGAATAGTTCACATAATAGTAAAATGTTACAGCAAACAAATTTCTTTTAATCACATTGTTATTTCACGTACAGCTGCTCTCTTTATAGGGAGCAGTGCAGTGCTTGAGCTCTTTGTGCAAATAGCGGGAGCCCTGGAAAATCTATCGCGTAAGTGTGGACACGTGTGTATAAAGCACAAATAGAACAATTAAATTTGTAGCATATCAGTAGTATTCCTCGCTGGGGTGTTTATATATGCACACGCAAATAACGCTGGGCATTGCATAACGAAACTACTCCAACTAACAAGCATATTTCGCACCGCAATGTGAAGAAGTTATTATGTTGATTATTTTGCAATTACCTTTGGAAGCTGTGGCGTTCCAAGTTTTCGAAGATACAGAAACTTTGCACATTTTAGTTGTGCCTTCTTGTTTGCCTGCTGTCACCCCTATTTTATAACTCACGGGGGCACGATAGTTCAAAAATACTCCTCTATGTCCCACGCAACGTGGGATTAGACACTATGCGAAGCTTCCAACGAGTAGTAACTATATGCCGCTTTATTTGACTCTGAGCTAGGCGTTGTGTGGCAGATCAACTTCTTTGTGTGAATTGAGTGGCTGTCGGGCGAGACGCGAGCTTCACAGATACGTCTACTACTGTGCCACACTCAAATGGAAGTTTCAATTACGAAGTGTGTTATTGCATGCTGCAAGCAATTTCGGCGTCTATCTACGTATTTATCTATCTATCTATCTGTCTATCTATCTATCTATCTATCTATCTATCTATCTATTCGCTTACGACTACATGCTCTCGGGAACACCCTCTAACTTGGCGTGAGCCAAAATTAGTATGGGAGAGTGAGATGGTATGACGAATATGACGCTCTGGTCAAGACATCAATAATGTCGCAATCACGTCGCGTACGTTGTCGAATACTTTCCGACAGACAATGGCACATACCCTCAGGTGGGTATGTGCCACTGTTATGTGGGTATGTGTCGCAGGTTAATGAGAGTATCTACCCAGACATGCAAGAACACACGCGGGTAATTTCAACGCGTCAGCGCTAAGGAAAACCTGACATCTGCCGCAGGGACCCAATCAATGTAAAGGATAAATGTCAAAGTCCTAGCAGAAATCAAACCCCAATCAAGCATTCTACCATGGAGCCCCACCATTTAACTACTTTTCAAATAGAGCCATATGTTTGTGAAACGTCAACTGTGGTTCCAGTGCTCGCCATCCGATCTTAAAAACATCCCGCACCTACTCCTCTCATACAGCCGTCACGTCAGCTTATCGTAAATTGTGGTTAAGTGACATGCGCTGAAGGCCGAGCGCTTTATATGAGCTGGTCACTTCTGGTACTTCTAATACTGAAGTTCCTATTTACATCTTTGCGCACATTCAAACAATGGGCTATATAAACATCCACAACTGCTCAACGTATGTCTGTGCGTGCAAAATTTGTACCTAGATTTCTCGCCATTTCGTAACGTATCGCTAAATGAACAAATCACATCCCCGTTCACATTCCATCTGCATGCTTCGCATAACATCGATCCCCAAGGTACGTGACGTCTGCCGAATTCTTCATTTCTGCGTATAGGTGACGCTTGCGTTCGAGCATCGATTTGAATTATATTGAGCAAAACTAAACTTCAAAACCCCACGTAAGGGCAGCCAGTATTCACCCGCAGTAGTCAACTTTAGGCAACAGTGTCTTGTTATTAAGAAGTACTACCTGGTGCCACCCAACTATATTCAGCTCTACTTAACGCTGACAGTTAGCCAGAATTATTCAGGACTAGCTGACAGCTAGTTCACTTGAACACTAACAAGCGCTAGCCAGTATCAACCAACACAAGTCGGCAGTTGCTAGTAGATAGTACACCAACACTTCACATGACAAGTCCACACTAAATGCTAGTCAAGCGGAGTTGGCACTATGCAAGTGAATGCAGTATATGTCATTGTATGAGTGTCATGGGACGTCATTAGGTTATCTCATGGATATGTTCATATCCCAGCAAAAGAAACACAGCTGCAATGACAACTTGCCACTTAATCTAATAATGTCAAGATGTTTCGTTCTTGTTAGGCATCAAAATACGCCTTGAAAATATGTCTCTTGATATCGCCTACGTTGCTCTGGTTGCAAGGAAACAGCAATGTATTCAAATACAATTTTTTAGCTCCATGTCAGTTTCTTGCTGCACGTTTAGTGGTGTCATGTTTTAGCAACGTCACTAGCTAAGTGCCTGAAATATTTCATCCTCTACGTGCTTCTCTCAGATAATGCACTGTAGGTTGATTTGTATCGGTAAAGATATTTAGGGGAATCTATATATACAGTGCTCATTTCATCAGTGCACCAATACCTTGTGTAAGTACGATGATCAGTACCTTGTTCGTAATATTGTCATTAGAAATTGTTCTATTCATTGTCGCAAGCAAACTTTATTTTGCTGACAAATATGCTACACGTTACAAACTACTTCTGCAGATCTATTTACTGCAGCTACTCCATTATGGCTCTGGTTAGATCAAGTGCTGGCCATTTCTATAACCTGAATTTCGCTGAGTAGTGACGAACCACCATGCTTTAGGAACCACTCGCTGCGTCGCACCATCTACCGCTAAAATATATGCAAGGGTGTTTCTGTATACTATTTTAGGTAGTATGGCTGGTGAAATCTCAATATTGCAACAATATTTTCTCTGTATACACTTTAGGTTCTCTACTTAAACCTTTCGCCGTACCATGTTCTTCGAGACAGCTCAAAAACTTCTCAAAGGAGCTAAGGCAACGCGCAAAGTACAAGGCACAGCTAAAGCCTTTAGCCTGAGGCTACGATCTCGCACGACAATTTCTATTCACAGTGACTTGGTTCTCCTTCAGATTTGTAATCACTGTTAGTGCGCCAATGCTACATCAGCATTACTAAATGATGGCACTGGTTTTTTGTTTCTTTTATTTGCCTGCAGCAGATAAAACAGGTGCCCCGTCCACATGGTCCCCATTAATTTTTGTTTGTGGAAAGTGAAGCATCAGAGCCACTACTTGCTACATATGCTACCGCGATTCTCTAGTTACGTTACTAGCTGACCGAGAGTACCAGCTAAAACTGACCTATCTATCTTATGTATAATTACCCCACCCTTTTTGCCTTCTTCATGCACAATATATACCGCCCAACCTTGTATTTTTTAACTGCATCGTACAGAAATCTTCTCCCCTCATCAATATTCTTCAAAAAATGGCTGAGAAATATCTGCTTCTGAGTATAATATTGATTGGGATAATCACCGCTAAAATCGCAGGCAAGTACACCTGTACTTTTTTTCCTGTGGTCATAAAGTTAAAGTGTAGTGACCGTATCTCAACTCTCAAGAGTGTTTTCAATGTGCCATATAGCTCGGCTGTGGGATGTGTTTAGAGACAACTTTTAAAAGATATAATTCATGAATTGAGTATACAAGCAGAAAAGCACTGTCTGATTTTATAAATAACAATCCTTGACACTAGGGCACCTACTCAGCCTACAAGTCCTTTATTGCGCTGTAAAAGTGGCGTTGATATGTAATTGGGGGGACAATAAAGGCGAATGCTAGCTTCACGTCTTGATTAAAAGCATTCCAGAATCACTAAAACATGTCAGGTCATTTTTGTGCAGACAATACCTAACCTTACAAAACATTGATATAAGGGTCCTCATGCCCCTAGGGCAACTCACTTTCAAACAAGGGCAACGATGTCACATACACCATCACTCTCATTATGGTTCGATAGGTGGCTCTACAACTTGTTTACTGAATAATGCCTAAAACACAAAAGCGCAGCCGCACAGGGAGCTAATTTAACACGGATGTGGTATTTTGCTTTAGTATCTGTTAGGGTGAATTCGCTATTAGGTAAAATCCACGAAGCATCTGGCGTTTAACGAAACTTACGATGACTGGAGTGCATGGGCTACTAAACATTCATGGCGTGCGTTTTAGTGACCTTGTCTAGCGAGTTTCTCTGTGTATTTCAGCGTGCCTTTAAAGACGAGAACTGATGAGTCGTGACAAGCCGCGCTGTATACCACCCGCTAGGAAGACTACTGCTGCCACGCCAGCCGTATTCACACAACCAACCACATGACTCCCCATTCTCTGTGCGACGCTATGCAGCGTGCTTCAGTTCTCCCTTTGTGGCATGATGGGAGCGAGAACGTTGGTCTACCTGCGCTGAAGTTGTATGGATAGTCACAACGGCCACACCGGCAATCTGCGTCGGACTATCCTGCGGATGTCATTCATCTTGTAATGTGTTAAATCGGAAACGCCAGTACACTGGTCAACTATCATGTCTAGAACGACAGAGAGTCCCGCTCAAAACAGCATTAGCGACATCTACCGTTTGTAATGGACCAGATCTGAGCATGAGCGGAGCCAGTGATGTGCTTGTCATGCAGTTTCCGTCGTTGTTTCGCCGCGGCTACGACATCTGTTTTCGCCGCCTGAAGCGCTGTATAGACTGTTATTTGCCGACAAAAAAGTGCTATCACCTGAATTTGTGCCTTTTATACTCTGAACTTATCGTTGGTTCGTGATGTAATACCCAACCAAAAAAGATTTTCGTTCGCATCTCTTCTTTTTTGTATGTTTCGTTTTGTTTTGTATTGTACTTGCACTAAACCGTTCAAAGTGCCTCTGATGTCCAATGTGGTTGTTACAACCACATTGACAAACAAGGATAAAAGACACAAGGGAGGTACGTCCCTGTCCACGTGCAAGCTCAGATGTGTCGTTTTTATGACTGCATGCATTGCAGGTGACGCTCATGCAGTTGCGAGGTCGACGCTTCGCCGTTATGGACATGAGTTGATGATGCACACTACGTAGAAGAGGGCAAAATGGCAGGCTGAAACGAGAGTGGAAAGTGAACTTCTGCAAGCTGAACGCGGGAGCATGCATAAAGACGACAGTGAAGAGCTCTAGTCGCGGCAACAGACGCCATGACTTCGAAAAGTAACGACAGTAATGAGCACATGCAATAGGGAACGTTCCACAAGACATTTATCGTTTGGTTGGTATAAACAGTGCTTCGGTTACGAGGATAAACAAGCATAACGAAGCAAACACGCTTTTCCTTGCATATGCTGGACTTAGCAGACCTAAGCTACATCCTTTGCTTTACCACATATTCTACCCCCCTTAAACACGACAGCCCTGGCAGGTGTTCAGCTATACGCAGTGAAATCTGGCACTCGCATTACCCAAAAGCTTATCTTTCAAGGTTTGTGACTGTTTCTCGAATGAAATGTTCATAGTGATGCAAGTTTACGTGCTACAGGCCACCGTCAAAGCTATGTTTACTCCAGGAATCGTATATATAAATGCGCCGCTTAGCATCTATGCCATATAAACCACTTTAAATAGGGCATTGTCTTGAGGAGTCCTACATAATAACTTGAGGAGTCCTACATTCCTAAACCACGATGTGATAATGACACACGTCGTAGTAACTGGTTCCAGATGTTCCAACCCCCTTAAGTTCTCTAATGTGCTCCTAATTATAAGCACATGGTCTTCCATCACTTTATATTATTCCTATTATTACGCTCTGCCTACATCTTATGTCGTTCATTAGCAGGCCATTGTAATCATTACAGCATGAGGCCACGCATAACTGCCATGCGCATCTGGGAAAAGAGTTGCGATTATCTATGAAGGCATGAAGAAAAACTCCATTGTTTACCATTTCTCTTTAATGTAGGTTACCGTACATGTCAAGGACGAGAACGAGAGTGTCAACGAAATAGGCGTCCGAACTGTCTTGAAAAAAACCATCAACCCTACTTCCAATGCAGTAAGTAGTTCGCATGTTTTTGCATCGATACTAAAGTCGGAAGCATCTCATAAACTAGAGTGTAGTCAAACGTAACCGGAATAGCGTTGCATTGTGGCTCTACTTCTGGTATGCAATTGAGTGTAGACGTGAAACATTGCAGGTTTTGGGAACATTTTTAACACCCCGCTGTGTGTGTCCAAAACCAAGGCAAGAAGGAAAAGCTAGAATTTCGCGATGAGAAATTCGTAAACAGGAGGTTGTTGTGTTCGAGAGCGGATGTTTCGACATATAGACATACCTTCTTAATGGCCGCGCCAACAGAAAACAAACATTATGAACAGTGTATTTGTCGAAACATTTGAACCCCACCAGCACCCCCCCCCCCTGTTTACAAAATCGCGCGTGCGCTTGTGAGTGTGTGCGAGAAAAATAGAGAGAGATGCACGTGTACATCGTTTTGCTTGTATTTCATTTCATTTGCCACCTTTCACACCAGTGAAATTCTTCTTAGACCGGTATTCCGTTAGGCATGGTCAAGGAACGTTTTCATTTCATTATACAATAAAACTACGCCATATCCTTCTAAAGGGAACCATGTTTAAATGTGAAGCAGCCGTCGCTAAGGCTTACACTGGCGGCCGCATTGACACTAGCGCTCATGGCGGCGTTTCGCAGGAGAGAAACCTCGGGAGGCACAAAGCACGCAGTGATGGACTGATGCTTCGTACTCGAACATTCCAATCGATACTAATACATATTGAGAGACAGACGACTTCCATTGGACATGGTGACCCACAGTCCACATTTAACGTGATAGCGTTATACCCTTGTCACACGAAGCAACTTAAGTGCACTTTGAGCGAGTATACTTCGCCGCGAGTGTCATTTGCACGCTGTCACACGAGCAAGTTTACTGTCACTCGCTGCGAAGTACACGTGGCGGCAAGTGCGTTCCCCAACCTCACTTCACTGCGACAGCTGCGATGAAGTGTGCATACCCTCGGTACCAGTGGCTTGCATACAGAAAGACGCTGTTGCCTGAAGTGGCACTCATACTATGTTTAAACCATTGTTTTGTTATGATGGATACTGTTATGTATAAAGCAAGTCATAAAATACAACAATAACCTCGCTACTTTCCCCGTCGGGCTGTTTGCGGCCACGTCCACTAGGGGGATGTGGCAGCACATGCACCGCAATGGCTGCGTCCGTCGCGTTGTTTACTTTGACGTGCACTTGCGCATGTGTTGGTGAGTTGTTCTCTAATCATTTAGGATGCCATGTTCTATGGGTGCTACTTCCATGAAGACAACGTGGTCCGACGATGAGACACTGGCGCAAAAAATAACAAATATACGTTGTGCTACAAATCCGTCAATCGCTACAGCCATCATATTCAAAGTACACTTCGCTTTCTCGTGTAGCAGCGAACCGCGAAAATGACACTTCGTGAGCGCAAGTACACTCGCTCAAGGGCACTTAAGTTGCCACGTGTGACAGGGGTATTAGAAAGCTTGTGTCGCACAAATTCTGCCGTCGGCGTTGGCACAGTTGGTTGTAAGCGAAAAATAGTCCGTGAGCAAAAAATCGAGATGGAAGCAAATAAAATAAAGAATAAAATTTTCGGTCCCATTGAGGATTTCCTCCGGGCCATTAACGTGGCAAGCAGGTGTCTTACCACAAAGGCACGATGTTAGTTGGAGCTGCTTCGGGAAAACACACTACATAAATGCCGTGTAGTGGAAGGAGTCTCCTTAACGCATTTTGTTCGACAGGTGTCACGCCGAAAACGAGCCCATTTGGCGATTTGTTTCGCGCATTTGGGAGGCCATCAAACTACGTCTAAAAAGGCCGGGATAGTGCAGCCATCGCCGCTAAAAATACACAGGAACTTTCAAACAGCTCTAAAAAGGGACAACTATGTCCATCTAGCGGAAAATATGTCATGCCTTTCCAGCGGCGTTGAACAAGCAAACAGCAAACGCTAGATAATGTGCTGCCATTTGCGAGGAATTGTGAGACTCCTTATGGCCCTTCAAGGAAATGCCATTTCAACGCACTATAGCGGCTCGATTTCGCTATCACGTTCAACTCTTAAAGGCGTAGCTTAAGGGTCCCACAGTTTTTTATTTGAAGCGCAGGCTGCAAATTTTTATGGTTAAACATTGCAAACGAGAAACCTTGGTGATCAATATATGGAGTGGTGAGTGAACGGTTGTGCAGCGCGAGCAGTCAGTTTTTGGAATAAAAAACTTGCTAGCGGATCTTGCCTGCGTCGGCGTTGCGGGGCGAGAGTGAGGAGAGCGTAGGAGAGGAGAGAGGGCAAAAAGACACGCATGCGAATTGGGGTTGTGAACTCTGCAGAGACGAATTCCTAGCGAAGAGAGAGGGGGGAGAGTGCGTGGCTAGCAGACGCTACCTGCGTAAGCGTTGCGAGATGAGAGAGGGGGAGCGTAGGAGAGGGAAGCGGTGCACATGCGCCGTAAAGGTGGTTACGCGGCACACCACTGGACTGAACTCCGCCATAAGGTGCTTCGCTTCTAATATGCTGGCATCATAGGCGTATCAACCGGGGGGAGGGCAAGGGGACGCAAGCCCCCACTGAAAAAAGTAGGGGGGAGGGGCTAAGCCCCCCCCCCTTAGACAGTGGTTGTTGTCGGCTGCATGCTGGGGAAAACAACCAAGGCAAAATTTTCCTTCACAGCCTTAATCACTCAATAATATTATTACGAGAAAAAATATTACGAGGATAACCCACAATGTAGTGATATTTTCTAACATTTCATCAATGAAGATTTTCCTTGAAGGCTCTTTGCGACACTTTCCGCGCTCTGCAGTAGCAGTGCAGATAAAGCTAGCGCTGAACAGGGGCCCTATATATTACACCACTTGTTCATGTTTTTAATCTGTTGCGACTGGCCGATGCAGATACAGATTGGAAGTAACAAACTTCTTATGGACCGGTCAAAGCATTTGCTGCTTCAGGAAAATCATTTTCTTTCATCAAAAAGGATTACCATCCCCACTGCTCTGTCGAAGCTGCTGTGAGCACAACATTCCGAGTAATCTTTCTAAATATTCTAGTTTTGCCGTATTTGAAACGCCAAGAAATGTTTTCGCTTTAATCTGCGATAAGTCTGATCAGCCTTGCTTATGGCAACTTGGAGCGATGGAGACAGCTTGCAAAGCGGCGACGAATATCGCAGTGGACTCGAGCTCAGTTGGAAGCTAAAGTAGATAGAAATGCTCAAAATACCTTTGGTTTCTGAAGGAGTGCTTCACATTTGAAACCGGAATTCTTTATGAGCTGTTATTGTCATTAAAAATTTCATTCAACGATAAATTACTGTTGAGGAGGCCGCCATCAACATAATTGTATTATTGCGGAAAGGTGTAAGGTAATGCATAAAAACCGTCATGTTTAATATTATTACATACATATGCATGTTATTATACATGTTATTACAAACATATACGTGTTTTCCCAGAGCATGCTGCTTTTAACTGACTGTCCTTTTTTACGCTATTGAACAAGGGCTTTGTGCATGAAAAATTTTATGAAAGTGCGAGCGCGAGCGCGTCGAAGAAGTTCTCTCTCTCTATCGCTATATATATATATATATATATATATATATATATATATATATATATATATATATATATATATATGCGTGTGTGTGTGTGTGTTTGTTTATTTTTGTTTATTTTGTTTATTGTTTATTATTTTTATTTTATATGTTTATTGTTTATTTATTTTGCTCTTTGTTTATTAGCCTGATTGCTTATTTATTCTCATTTTTATTCATATAATTATATGAGTTCCGGAAAAAACTAAATATTGGTGTATGCAACAGTACGTTGACAAGGAAAAAAGCGCAGGAACGCCATAAGATATTGCAAAAATAAAAATCTATACCATGCCAAAGAAATGAAATTGTTGATTATTGTTCTTACGCCTTTCTAGATGTTCGCGAAAGTTTTACGGTCAGTGATTTTCACAAATGCTGCTGCTCAACACTAATGCAGGTCTTTCACTCTTTAGGCCTGATGAATGAACATTGTGAAGTTGCTTGGAAATCATATTGCAGACGACCTTATTTCCTGACATGCTATGATGGGTATACATATTGCGACTGTGTATGTGGTGAGTGCATTAAGCTTTCTAGAGATCTGTTTTTCGAGTGAAAAGTGACACGTGTGTCATGCTATTAGCAATGTTTTTTTTTTTTCAAAACAATTCGAACGACGCTTCAGCTGCGCATTTAGAAGTGCAACGTCATAGCGTGATCGGGTCGTTGTGCATCGCCTTCTCAATTGCCAGCCTCATTTGGCTTCTTGGCGGGTACCATGCTGCAAGAAAACGAACGACTGTATGCGTAACATCAGCCACTTCTAATTATTCTAGAATACCTGGTGCAAGTACAGTTGCAAACGACCTGCTACGCCCCAGAGAGAGATGAGAAAGACCGGAAAGTTAACCAGATATTGGTATCCGTCTTTCTACCGATCACTGTGGGTGGTAAAATAGGGGCCACGAATGCTCATGCACCCAGGAGAAAAAAAAACGCACACAGGAAAGGTGTTCTGGCTACATCGGTTCAGAACGGACGGTCTACCGCAAAAAGCGCAGTAGCGTTTGGAGGGCCTTCTTCTGTGACGTTCAATCGTGGCTATATTGTAAAATTTCTTCCTCCGAAAGAAGATGATTATCTAATTTGCGGAGCTCACTGCGAAGGCATAGTCGCTGTCCACTATACTGGAGGCTGTTACGGTTATTTGTTACCACAGTGGTCGTGGTCAGAGGCAGTGGTGTAGGCAACGCTGGAAGCGTAGGCGTTGGTAAACGCAGCGCCCAACCACAGTCTACACAAAATGGTCGCGTCTGCTCGGCGAAGCCTCGACGGGACTTCAAGACTAATTGTAGGGTCAATCGAGTACAGTCGGGCATGCTTGAAGTATGGTTGATTCCACTGTGACGTGGTGTGTTGACGAGAAAACCAGTGGAGCTTCCCTGTGACGTTGGTCCCAGAAAGCGGTAGTACAGTTCTTGTTCTTGTTCACCTATTGCTCGTGGCACACACCTACTGTGGGAGATTGGCGAAGGACTGAGTGGCTTTATAAAATAATGCGCAGTTCTAGAATAACTGAGGTGGTGTACTAGAAATATCACAGATGATCTAGGAAGTTGGGGTGCTTGATCTACTGCATATGAATGTTTAAATGAAGAAACGAATTTATTCTTAACGATAGCACTAGTCTGATTTTTATGCCTATATAATATAGCAGCAGTTCATGTTCTTCTGCGCCTTCTTCATTTCGCGAATTGCTCAGGTAGCACAAGAAGATATAAACGCCTGGAAGTAGACAGGGAATAGCTGCTCATATTATATGAGTTGTCCAATGTCTGGCTTTGTCCAATGAGTCCAATGTCCAATATATGAGTTGTCCAATGTCCAATGTTGAGGCTTTACGCGGTTGACTACCTGAAGTGCAGCGCGAAGAGCAGCAAGTTTGGTAGCCTTCGACGTCGTTAGGTGATCTGTCTTGAAACTGACGGTAATGGCCTTCGCTGAGACTACCACTGCTGCGCACAAACACTGGAGGGTAGTTGATCTGTCAGTATAGTTATGCAAGTGATCAGCGTACTTCTCGAGCAGGAGAATGTGATATAGCTGCTTCAGCACTGGTAAAAAAAGCTCAGATTTTTTTGTTATTCGCGGTACGTTGAAGTGCACATCAGGTCGAATGAAGCATCACAGAGGTACCAATGGCTTAAACGTGTGTCTGAAACCTGACGGAAAGGGGGCAGCATAGTTTGAGATTGTTGGACAATCTGACGCCCGTGATCTCTCTAAAGGCAGAAATGCAAGATGGTGGCAATGAGCCCGAAAAAAGTGCCTTACATCAGCTCTCAAGGATCGTACCAAAATGTGCGTTCAAAACTCCACAAGCGAGTATGCGACACATTAGTTGGGCAAGTTGCACCGAGTACGGAAGGTATGAGCGTTAAATGAAAACTCCGAAATGCTCGAGAAGCATGTACATAAATTTGGGTGCTCGTTGATGAGAAGTACGTAGTCGCAATTACCGGAGCCCATCGCTGCGGCCCCTCTCATAATGCTGTTATGGTTTTGGAACGTTAAATTGTCCCAAGAATTGGTTAAATGAAAGCTCGGCTGGAAACGTGAAAAAGTGAAAGAGAAAGAAAGAGTGAAATAAAGTGAAAAAGAATGAGAAAGAGAAACTATAGAGAGAAATAAAGCGAATGAAACCATAAAAAGGCAGGTATAGACAAATACAGAAAAAGATGTTGAGAAAAATCTACACAAAAACAAGATAGAAAAACAGAGAAAAGTTGAAAGAGAAGAAAAGGGAGATATCATGAGAAACACAGCATACAGTAAGAAGCTGCAAGAGCAAAAAAGAAAGGCAAGAGAGAAAAAAATAATGGCAGAAAAAGCCAGAAAGACAAAGAAATAGTAAGAAAGAGACAGAAAGAAATAGAAACAAACATACGAAAACTAGACCTCAGAGACAGAGAGAAAGAGCAAGGGGTAGAATAAAGAAGGAAAAAATACCCCATAAAACAAAGAATGCCACCCAACTCGTCGCTTCTTACATGCTTGGCACCACTAGTGCGAAGCTACCCTAATTTTTAGGAGCGAAGCTCGTTATGGTGTAGGACAATTCCTGATTACCCTGGCGTACCCTCAACTAGCATCTTCCTTATCATACAATAGATGACGGTGTGTGAATGTGTCCTTGGAAATAATAACACTGGATGGCGTTAGTGGTTTTAGTGTAGTTGACGACTTCGTATAGTTGGCAGACAGACGGACAGACGGACGAATGGACCGACAAACGCACGGACACACAGACGAACGGACATACACAGACGGATGAACAGATGTACGAACGCTTCGCGCCACTCATCATCATCCACTCCGTGCATAAGTTGTGAATTTTTTATCGGCCACCTCATAATCTACATCTCACGTTGCACGGCACTGGCAGGTTTCAATGTTACTTATATCTGGACAAACCTTTTTAAAAGCTCTGGATTTCATATCTAGGTTCAAGTCTGCCTTACATATAGCCACAACTATCACGCACCGTTGGGCCTACTGGCAGCTGCCGACACTAAGGCTTACAACCATACATTCCATGGATGTCGCAACGAGTTACTACAATTCGTCTAGAAACACTACAGCTATACAACGCCTGCACGTCCATTTATTACACCTACCCATGTTTGAAGTTGAATAGTCAGCTATTCGTAGAACGTCTGCAGCTGTATGCAGACATACTCTCTAGTGTCTGACGAGATTCTCTGAAACTGCATGAGGCCATTTTTCTCACGTGTCCATATAGAATGTTGAATTTAGAGCCATCATTTCCGTCTTCACTCGCTACCCCAAGGCAACCCTATTTCTCTTTCGATTTTTCTATCCCATTCTTGACGCAGTGCCAAGCTTCTGCGTTTAATCCGGACATTCGCCATAAAGCCTCGCATTGGCGTGAATTCTGCAGGTGCGGCTATATTTTCTACGACCTGCGCGCCATTATTTTATTTTTACGATCATCATTTGAGGTGTCCGGTACGGTGAGCTTCATCGTTCTGCTGACGCCGTCCAAAAGAATGGCCATTTATTCACACTGGGACTTGTGCCGATCCTTCACTCACGAGTTGGAACTCGTGGACTCCTACAATGCACTTGCACCGTATCTCTGTGGCACAGTTGAGCCCCTTCTCGATTCAAAAAAACTTTTCACTTGAGATGTTGTGCCCTCATTCTGGCATCGGACTCATCGTTAGCAATCAACTCGTGCTTTGGGGGCCTAAATAGCAATCAAATGGAACGAGTTTTAGATGCGGAAGCATCTTATACTCGCGCCTTGTAGTTCGCCGTCCGCACCGCTTCTCGAACATTCGACAGCTGACGCGCGCGCATGCGCCGTCGCGCCGTCGCCCACCATCTGTGCCGCGCGCGCTTCTCCTTCGAGAACATTCGACAGCTGACAGCGCATGCGCCGTCGCGCCGTCGCCATCAGTGCCGCGCGCGCGCTTCTCCTTCGAGAACATTCGACAGCTGACAGCGCATGCGCCGTCGCGCTGTATATATACTCAAGGTCGGCGCTCGCTCGCTCAGTTGCCGCTCGTCCGTTGGTTTGTACGGCGCGTCGACGTCCGAAGTCGCCGTGAAATGAATGCCAACGAATCCACAAACACAATGATCGACGTCCCTTCGACCAGCGCCGCCCTTTCGCATACGTGTGTACGTGTTCACTCATTTAACACCCCCTCCTACAACCACGTTAACCAATTTAGCCATCGACCCAAGTAAGTCGCACTTTAACACCCCGTTAACCAATTATATGCTCCGCATCCTCCTCAGTGTTCCCCCGAGGGAAGCTGCGGGCAATTTTTTTGCCAGTGGCTTCTCTGAAAGTTACCGTGGGTGCTGCCGCTGTAGCCTGCTTTTTTCTTCAATATGGTAGTGGTAAAGCACAATGCATGTGGGCGCGAAGAAACTGGATTTCAACCGGAGCTCATTTTTTATGAACTCTGGTGTCGACATCATAGGTTTTGAGTGAAAAATCGGGACGTATTCAAATAAATAATGAATTACATCCTGTTATACTGGCATTCAAACCCAAGCCTTCTGGGATGAAGGCAGGTGTGCTACCACAGAGACATACTAGCGCTAGAAGCTTTCTCGGGGAAAAGTTATACAGGCGTTATACAGTTTGAGTAGAGGCTGGGCCAAAATTGTAGTCAACTGTCATTTTACGTCAAATCAAAGGCCATGCCTATAAAAGCCTGGAAAATGGATCGGTATGCGTGAGAGTACCATATAAAAGTGTTTTGGTGTATGTTTAGAAAAATTAGTTTGGATTCCAATGTACCCTGACGTCGCAACACCGTATGAACTTCTCGTCACGTGCACTCACAAGTTGACGTTTCTGCGACCGCTCCACTGCGTGGCTTTGTTCATGCCTTACAGGCAACCCTTTCGAATGTTGCGGTACAAAACGTCATCCCAAGTAGCCAAAGTGGCACGTGAAATCACCAGAACCGACAGTAGACTAACATCATGATATTTTCGATGATTGTAGATGCACCTTGTGAAAATCGTCTTTACGGCACAAAAATTAAAGAACAAATATCAGTACCTGCTGCGCTTCCCACTTAGAGCCATCGGTGTATAGAGATTTGTATGACAGAGTAAACTCAGCTTAAAAGAATTGGCAGCATATCCACGAAGTGAATGATGGAGAGTAGGGTGAAGCATTCGTCCGTCCATTCGTTCTTGCTTCCGTCCGTCCATGCGTCCGTCTGTGTGACCGTCCATGCATCCATCCGCCCGTCCGTGTGTGCGTCTGTTCGTGCGTCCGTCCCTGCGTTCGTCCATGCATCCGCCCTTGCTTCCGTTCATGCATCCATCCATGCATCTGTGTGTATGTCCATTCGTCCCTCTATTCAACACTCCAAGTGCCACCATCTCGCATCTTTTCATCATATATTCCCCATATAGAAGCACCGCCATCCAGCGGACATTCCAAGGACTGAACGAGAGGTGGCACACGCACACTTTCTTATGGCTTGCGCTTCGTATCTACTTCCCACCTTTAACCACCTCGAGTTCACGGTATATACTAGTTCATTGTATTCATGGCACTGCGGCTCAACGCTCACTAAACCTTTCTAAAGCTAAGGAGGTTACACCCAGCGAGTATAACGTAGCAAACTTTTCCTGTCAGATAGTGCTCAATGTACATGCCAATAGCTGCTAGTGGGGATTGCAGTGTGCGCGATATCTGAAAGCCGAATGCTCCTGTCTCTCATTCCCCATTAGCATCCGAGAGTGAGATGACCATGCAAACAAGACCCGAGTATATCATCACGTTCTAGTCCCGAATAGTCCCGAACTTTTTTCAAGTTACTCTACATTGATGCGAAGCAGGACCGCAGGGTTGCGGTCTCAATTCCTGACCAGTTCAATTAAAAATTTAAAAAAGCCGATAAAATTCTTGTGACGAGAAAGAATTGAGGTAGTCATAATTAACCTAGAATCGTTCACTATATACGGTATGCCTCGAATTCCTGTCATAGTTTTGATAAATAAAAACCAGAAATATCTCTCTCATTCGACAGAGAAAAAATTATAGTAATGGAACAGAAAGTCGCATTCCATTTGTTATGCCCACTTTAGATATAGCTAACACATCAGAGGGGACTTTCGAAATAGTGGGCCTCCAAACGTAAGCAACATTAAGGGGAGTTAGGCGAGTGGTAAAAGTTTAGTACCAATTAATACCTTCGATAACACCGAAGACACGGATGAAGACAGCAGACAGGAGAGTACATACGTCGCAGCTTACGAGCAATAAGTCTGTCCTATCTCCTCCTTTGTCCGCGTCTTCCATGGACTTCAAACTAATAAATAATAATAAAAAGTAATCTCTTCTTACACTGACGACACACACTTACCTGGGCTGTCGTCTCTGTAAAACAACCTATTAGGTGTTTGCTTATTTGAATCAAATATCCTGCTTGGACAGTTCACTTGTTTTTGGAGCTGGGGTATGTTTCTATTGCACGAATAATCTTTATCGAAAGGAGGAAATGCACAATCAGCTGTGTTATTTTCTTGGTAAGAACAAGATACCCAAGACGCACATTCTTTTACAGTACGCCCACGAAGACCCAGAGGAGTGCCTCGGTAACGATGTCGAACAACCTCTTAAACATCTCAAGGAGTTTGTGTGGCGCATGATTTTCTCCGTGGAGTGTTGCACATCAGAGCAGCCCTTGGTCTGCCTAATAGCAAGCAATAAAGGATGATCTTTCGTACTCATGATTTCATATTAAAAACACTCTGGGTATTTAATTGAGCTTAAAATTCTTTACCTACTAAAGAGAATATTGAACTTGGTATAAATGAATATGCCATTCACAAGTATACTGTTACATTACGCCAGGTACTCGCAACATGCCTCCTGTTTTCACGCCTAGTCAAGTGAAAGCGAACAAGCTCATATATTACGCTCAGCACAACAGGATACCAATATTAACATTAAAACATATTTTTCATTTCTCAGAAATCTTTCGATCATTGTATGAACACCGGATATCTTTTGTCCCCTTTTATAAATTCATAACACACAACCGAATACGATCCCGATAGCTCCACTAAAAAGATATACGCACCATCTCAACAGCCATAGCCCCACCGCGGTGGTCTAGTGGCTAAGGTACTCGGCTGCTGACCCGCAGATCGCGGGATCGAATCCCAGCTGCGGTGGCTCCATTTTCGATGAAGGCGTTAATGTTGTAGGCCCGTGTGCTCAGATTTAGGTGCACGTCAAAGAACGCCAGGAGGTCAAAACGTCCGAAGCCCTCCCCTACGGCGTCTCTCATAATCATATAGTGGTTTTGGGACGTTAAACCCCACATATCAATCAAGCAATCTCACCAGGCACACTATAACGCTTTCTCATTAGCACGATGCACTAACAACGCCAGCACGTGAGCCTCTTTCTCAAAATGAAATTTTAGTGAGCGATAGCGTGCTGTCTGGAAATATCGAGAACATGTTACGCAGAACCTATTTCAACAAAGATACTGAGATTGGTACACTCCCCCTGATTCCATTCCATTTATGCGTTAATGTCCATTGTAGCGTAGACTGATACCGATCGAAATTATTCTGAATAATAGTAGCTTTTGACAGACGTCACTTCAGAGAAACGCGTAGTTAACTTCAAGCTCCTCCTCCTCCTTGCCCTATAGCAATGCGCATTGTAATCTGAACCAACAATCCCTTTTTTGAACAGTGAAATAGCGTCAACATGTTTAGCCCATCATTTCGTGTTACTCAATCACAAAAAAATAACGACGTCTTTCTAAAAAGAAGCCTGATGAGATGTGAACGGCAGCAGTGTTGCGCACGGGTGGCGTCACGGGTTGAATCGCGCTAAAGCAGATGCTGCGGTGGGCGCTTGAAAATCCGTACGAAGCGATGGCTGGCGTTGGTCTTGTAGGTGACGCGTACGGACATGTTTCAACGCATACGCTGGGTGCGTGTCAGGTTTATTTCGCTTGAACCTACGAGCCTGAAGCCTCTAAACTTCTTGACGAGCCGGCTGTGTAGTGAGCGGCGGTCACAGCAGTTGTTGCGGGCGAAAGAACGAAGCGGCAGCTACGTGCGCCCAGGCGAGTGCGCGGCAGGCGAGGGAGAAAATGACGACAACGCGCATCAGTGGCGTGGCCTACTTGGCACCGCGCCAACACCTGCGACGCGCGGCGCGTTCGTACGGAAGTGCAGTCTTACACAGTGTCATGGACGGCCATTTTTGGCGGCCCCGCGTCACGGCAATGAACAAGCGCCGTACTTCCCCACTGACCGTGGGAACGACGGGCGCATGAAAGGGAGCCGAGAAGTGCAGAATGGGGTGCTCTTCTTGGAACGTCACCGTCGACGATTGATGCTTTTGTAACTGCGGCGGCGTCTGCAAGGTCGTGGAAGGCCGCGATGTACCCCGAACAAGGATTAGGCTACGAGACGCACCGGCTGAGAGCCAAACAGTCTGACCGTTTCCCACGGGGAAAAGCGTGGGAAACCCTCTGGTGGCCAAGCCGTATGACAGCGCCCCAACAGGTTGTCACTCTCGCTAGTTGAGGGCACTCTTCCAATTAAAAAGGGGTGGGGTCAAAATATTTTGGGGCGGAGTTTCTATCAATTAAACGCGCATGATTGGACCCATGTAGAGGTCTCTTGTCCCCGAGGAAAAGAGCGAGGAGACACGAGGGAATTTAAGCGCAGGATTTTGCCCTGCTAGGCAGACTAGTCGCTGACCAACATGGTGTAGAAACAGATCAACAAGCATCTCATCTAGAAGTTTTTAGAGTGGCTCTGTATCGGCTGGCCACCTAAACTTAGCCGTTCGTCTAGTTGCGACGCGATATTAACGTCTGCAACGTAGACATCGGGACTTCGCCTCGAGTTAGCTCAACCTGCCCGAGGTCACCTGCAAGCACTAGCCTCCCGGAGCCACCAGCGTTGCAACACCACCGACATCGCAGTCGTGCCCGAACTCTCTTCGACTTCTCGCATCCGATCGTCGGGGACGCAACGCTGCCGGTCATCATACGTATGCCTTCACCTGTTTATATCTTCGAACTTTCTCCTCCGTCGTTCTATTGTTGTTAGTTTGTGTAGTTTGTAATAGTTCTCTCGCGTAAGCTGATTTATTGTTTTCTTTATATGTATTTTTAGTTGTATCAAGTGTTGATGTATTTTGTTAGTCGTATGGAAGTGTTGTACTAGATCCCGTGTGCTGCAATATCACTAGAGTAAAGTTTGTTTTGTTTTCTCACGTCTCTGATCTCTTCACTGTCTCTGCTTGCGTGCGGAACGAACCAACCTGCTGTCATTCCCGTCGCCGACTTCGCGCTGGCGACGCTAGAGTGGCAGCTTGTAACACACAGGCTAGTCAAAATGCTGCTTTGCATCTAGCACTACACATTTGCTCCTCCAAAAGTTGAACGGTCTCGCTGTGACTTAGTGTTTAAAAGGATCAATGTTCTAAAGCAAACACTAATGTTCCAGCGATCCTCTTTGTTCTGCGACACTCAAGGACAGTAAAACTCAACAAAATATCCAAGTCCACTGATGAAAGGTCAAGCGCCGAGCAGGCGGATTCCTCTTCCTTTCAAATGCTGATATATGCCGTCATTATCTGCTTCACGAAACTCTTGATGACTCTCGTGGGCGCCCATACCCTTTAAAGCTATTACTCACAGCTCCATGTAGGAATATTTTTTCCCGGCAGTCGAATAGAGGTCAAAAGCTAACGCTGTCTGCACGACACCCATAATGTAAATTGTGCGGGAAAGTCAAGAATAGCTGCGAGCAATGACGTGAGCAGGGGAGTGTAGTAAGCTCAATGAACATTTCCGATCAAAATATAACAGCAGCAAACAAATAGGATACAAGAGACCTAATATTCATTCGGATCTCATTTTTCTGTGTTAGATTTCACGACTGTCAGCGATCGCAGTCGCTTTATCGAAAGTGGGATCTTTAACGAAAGTAATCTTCTATGCACCCACGTAAAGCAGGTAGGGTAAGTCAATCGGTATTTTCACTTTTAAAGAAATAGCATCCCACTAACATTTTCGGAAACGCTCCACTTTCTAGCTGTTATTTTTCGAAATAAATACCGAGTGAGTGAAACAACTTTATTGACGATCCGGCATAAAGGGGGATGAGGTAGGGGAATTAAAGCGAGACACTAGCGTGCTCGGACGTCCCGGAACAGCAACATACTCGCGTCAAACCCGTGGGGGCGCCGCTTTCGGCCGCTGGCGTTCCAGGATGCCAAGCACGTGCTGGACCACGTCTCTTTGATTGCCTGGCTCTCGGCTGATGATTTTGCTGCTCATGGCAGTTGGCATTACTTCTTGGTTACCCGGCGGTGGTGCACAGTCCCAAAAGAGGCGTCTCTGGGTGGCTCGCGCCTTCTTGCAGTGTTGGCATACATCAGTGGTGTAAACCTCCGGGCAAACGTGCTTTGCCCAGACGGGGGTCCATATTGCTTGTACTTGCAGCTGCCGTAGTGTGGCTGCTTCTCTGCGTTGTAGGTCTCGATGAGGCGGTGGGTAGAGGCGTCTGCTCGTTCTGTACCACTGCAGAACGTCGGCGTAGGTTGTGATAAAATACTCTCCGTCTTCGGCATCGGGTCGTTGCGGCTCCGAGGAATGCGTTGACAGAGTCCCGCGGCTAGTTAGCGCGTCTGCCTCCGTATCTGCCTCCTCGTTGCGGTTCGGGCCCACGTCCAGCTCCCCGGCGTGCGCAGGGAACCACTTGACGGTAATGTTGGTTTCCGGTCTCGCTATGGAAATAAATACCGAAAAGTCACCTCTGCTGCCACGTCGTTAACCACTGTGCTCGATCGCTACAGACGCCCGTCCTAGATTTTTGATATATTATTATGACATTTATGGACTCTGTTTCTGTCGGAAAACCAGTGCACCAATGACCCACTTAGCGTAACATGGTTTTCGCCACATTAAAATGTGGTAGGTCTTTGGTCTTGTTAGTGTTCACCTTCACCTGTGGCTCTCACCCACTGAGGTGGATTGGCACAAAATTGGGTGGTCTCATAACATACTATGCAACTTTAGAATAAGAGAGTTTATATAATAAAATTACAAGTTTTATATAAAACAGTAGTGCTCGGCCAAATGTAAAAAAAACCATCAGCGCTATATAGCTCTGGCGTTGATGTTTCTTTTTTTTTCTTATAAAATTCCAATGTAGTAGTAGTAAGTGATTCTCAAATTAAAAGATGATAAAAGTGAGCCTCGTAACTGTCTCTCAGGGGGAGGACACCTCAACAGTAGCTCACAAGGGGAAGGGGGTAAGGAGGGATTAAAAAGATATAAATAAAAAATATAGAGATAGAGAGAGCGAAAATAAAGAGCGAGGCACAGGGACAGCCCAATACGGAAATAAGGAAAAATTAGGAAAGATTGACACGGTCGCAGGAGCCCGAGGACGGGGCACCACTCGGCGAGAGCTCTTGTCGGCGTCAGGAGATGGCGTAGGGTGAGCCAGTCGGCCAGAGCTGTGCTGTCGTTGGAGATCGCGGGGGCACAACCGGTTGGCACGAAATTCAGCGAGCAAACGCTAACCAATAATCAGGGCCATGGGTAACCGTGAACACATTACTGATTAAGAAATGAAGCTATTTTCGTAGCTTACTGAGAGACAATGTTTCGATTACCTCTTAGCTACTGCCAAAAAATGTCGATAAACCATTTACATCAGTGTTAAATGTAAGCTAACAGCTAAAGTAGCCTCTTTCCGAGAGCTACCTTAATTTTAATTTTATCCTCGGCAAGGTAATTATTTCCTTTTCAGAGTAAAACTAAATGATAAAGCAAATAAAGTGAAGCAAAGAAGGCCATTCCACTAAGCACTTGCGTGATGCTTGATAATTTGATTGATTAATTTGTGGTGTTTAACGTCCCGAAACCGCCATATGATTATGAAAGACGCCGTAGAAGAGGGCTCTGGAAATTTCGATCACCTGGAGTTCTTTAACGTGCACCCAAATCTGAGCACACGGGCCTACAACGTTTCCACCTCTATCGGAAATGCAGCCACTGCAGTCGGGATTCGATCCCACGACCTGCGGGTCAGCAGCCGAGTACCTAAGCCACTAGACCACCGCGGCGGGGCTTGCGTGAAGCTTGGCACCACCAGTTCGACGATGCTCTACCTTTATCTTCTGTGATGGGCTATCAAGTCCTTCTTTTAAAAGTAACCAATAGAAGTCATGATTGTGCGCTTATTGTGCGGTTTCGATTGCAAGGACACCTCAGCAACCTGACGAGGACATTTTGCACCAATGAGCAATGAATTAAAATTGCAAGTGAATGTCACATTCCTATTTAGTAATGTACCACCTTGCTAGAGCATTCTTTTTTATCATATCAGTGAACGCGTTTCAAGACATTAGTTAATTCGCGTTCGTTTTCCGCGTACGTCTACTAACGATCAACTTTTAAAAATTGTCGCCTGCTTTTAGCGCCACTAGATATCCAGCGATACGCGCTTGGGGCTTCAGATGATGACGACGATGATCATTGGATGATTGGCTACCCACCCCGGAGGGGATCGACCAAGAGTTGAACAGATCATATGTTCTAAGTTTTATGTGCCGATAGAAGTTTGTGTCAGAATGAAAGGTTATTTCTGAAAAATCCCATTTGTATAGCCTAAACCATGCTGCGTAACCTCCCAAAGGAACAATTTTTATTATGTCCGAATTACCCAATTTAAAAGTATTACCCGTTGGCATTTCGAAGACATCGATTTGACTCGTATATAAGCTTTTCTATCAAGTATTCCCGTCCGAGTGTCTTAACACAGACGCCCCAAGTGATACTTTAAAGTCGAAATGACTGGCGGACCAACTTGCCCCGAAACTTTATTTAGTAGTTGTTTTTCTGTGTGTTGAAAAATTTCCGACAGCCCAGCAGGAAGCGTTGGAGTGTTTGTACCTCAATGCGAAAGGACAACGTAGGAGAGATCACCAGACCAGCTCTTTGAACGCATATATTATGAGTTGGGACTGTACGTCGCATCACTGTCATTGCTACTTTTGTCTGCCTTTTGCTTACCCCATTTTCTGCTCCAAGAGTGCTCAAGATGCTGAAAAATCCTGCGATGAAGTGAGCTGAAATGATCAATGGTATTTTCTGTGGGTATGTGGATGCGCAGACTGTTAGCCTTCTGTATTTTTTTCTATTTGTTTAGAAAAAGTTATTGTCACAGACGTCCATAATATTTCTACGAAACATTTTCTAGTTAGACATGCATCAACGATGATGGCAAAACAGACTTCATTTACATGAACATGGATACGTGATGACGTGGAAGGAACGTGTAAATTTCATGTTTCACAAGGCCGCACATCCACTTGATATTGTAACAAGACTGATTGTTGGCCTATAGTTGGTACTTGCTTAATGGCATGCTTCGGCCGCAAATAAAATAAACACAAAGTAAAGCAACACAAAACCACAAGCACAAGCGGCACTTCCAACTAAAGTAGACCAAGCACGAAACCCAGACGTAAGTAACAACATACCGACATGCGCAGTCTTCAAACAGCCTTATGCTATCCAGCTATCGCACAATCTCTTCTCCGATACGTACAACGTCACCGACGTGTCGCTGATGCACCTTTCTCTTTTCTTTTAATGTAATAGGCTTTCATCAACTCACGTGCAGTCTTGTACCTACTTTTGCCTAGAATCTTTGAACTCTTTAGGCCGCGGTACACACCCGTAGGCTTTGCAATTCATAGACAAATCCGCCAAGAAATCCTTCATTAGATTTCATTTATGTTCCTTAACCTGTTCAATAATACAGCGCCCGGTGGTCCCGATGCCTTTGTTCTGCGTTTGTGATATTTGCGGCCAAATTATATTCTTAAGCCACTTCATAGTTCGAGTGTCTCGTGACGTGGGTGGTATCGACTTGTAGAGGTTACTATCAGCCAGGTAAGGAAGGCGTGTTCAACATATATCGTATATTTCGCGATTTTCCCGTTTTCACTTTTTTTTGCAGATCATCTTCACTAATTCTGACAACATTTTCCTATTTATTTGTCGTTTATATATTTCATATCTTGTTTCTATTCCTTTCATCTTCGCCAATATAAACGCACACTATATTATAAGAGTTTTAAGGACTTTCCTCCAAAGCTACCTGATTCTTGACCAGTCAATCAGCGTGAATGTGCGGCACCTGATTTTGTGTGTGTGTGTGTGTGTGTGTGTGTGTGTGTGTGTGTGTGTGTGTGTGTGTGTGTGTGTGTGTGTGTGTGTGTGTGTGTGTGTGTGTGTGTGTGTGTGTGTGTGTGTGTGTGTGTGTGTGTGTGTGTGAGAGAGAGAGTGTGTGCGTGTGTGAGTGTGCGTGTGTGTGTGAGCGTGTGCGTGTACGTGTGTGTGCGTGTGTGTGTGCGCGCGCGCGTATGTCTGAGTGTGTGAGTTTGTGTGTGATTGATTGATATGTTGGGTTTAACGTCCCAAAACCACCATATGATTATGAAAGACGCCGTGGTGGAGGGCTCCGAAAATTTCGATCACCTGGGGTTCTTTAACATGCACCCAAATCTGAGCACACGGGCCTACAACATTTCCGCCTCCATCGGAAATGCAGCCGCCAAAGCCGGGATTCGATCCCGCGACCTGCGGGTCAGCAGCCGAGTACCTTAGCCACTAGACCACCTCGGTGGGGCGAGTTTTTTTTTTGTGTGTGTGTGTGTGTGTGTGTGTGTGTGTGTGTGTGTGTGAGCGTGTGAGCGTTTGTGAGCGTGTGTGAGCGCGTGTGAGCGTGTGTGTGCGTGTGCGTGTGTGAGTGTGTGTGCGTGTGCGTGTGCGTGTGCGTATATGTGCGTGCGAGTGTGCGTGCGTGCGAGTGTGCGTGCGTGCGTGCGTGTGCGTGCGTGCGTGCGAGTGTGAGTGTGTGCGTGCGTGTGTGTTGGAGAGAGAGAGTAACGAATCTATGAGTCCCTCTGCACAACGTAACCGCAGCCAAAGCTGAAGAGGCAATGAAAGTTAGCAGAGGAACACGCAAGTAAAAATTGGCATTCTCTTGGGTGCAGGGATTGCGTAACACGTTCTCACATTTCAACGAACAGAATGTCTCGTAGCGTGACCTACGTCGCAACTTCCGAGAAGCTTTCTGGCAAATCTCCCACATGCGCCTCAGTCAGCGCGGCAGCAGTCACGCAATTTATTTCCACAAGAGCTGAGACACCGCTGAACGTTTAATCGATGGGGGAAATCGGGGTCGGACAAAATGATACCTAACGCTGCCCTATGAAAGTGCGCATTTCTGATATAGCATATATTGTCACGGGGTCGTGACGTGGCCGAAGACAGGAGACTTTGCGTTGGAATTTAACTGTTTATTTGGGCGAACCTGTGCTTGGTAAACGGAAATTCCGATTACAGTAGCAGTCTTGGACTGATAGCGGCGAAAGGAGCGTCGGCCGTCGATCAACTTCTGACATGCGGCAAGAGCGTCGGCATTTACACTCTTGCCGTCGAATGTTCTAGCGTTATCGCTGGTGGTAGCGTAGGTTCCAGAATAATCTGTACAGTTCGAAGAGTAGGCGTGATCTTATAAAAATGATCTACTACAGTCCGGAAGCTTCTCGAAAACTGCAGGCGTGGTTTGCGCTGAGAATTGTGTAGTGTTTTGGGATGATAACAAAACTTGGGAAAAGGAACGTGGCACTTCCCCCCTCTGAAAAAGGTATTGTCCCGATGCTTTAACTGAAAACGAAGGTACAACAATAATGCAAGAAAGTACAATGAATAAATTACGATACAATAATATTACAAAAAACACTGTTTCAGTTTGTTAAAGTGCATGAAACGGCTTGAGGCGCACGACATGGACGACTTCAAATCAAATCATTTTATTTTCCCTGAAAGAAACAGGTTCTGGAGAGGTTCACTGGCTATAAGCTGTTTATAGACAGCTTGAAGAGGCCCGTGAACCCTATACAAGGCAGGTGGGACAATAACAAAGATGTGTATAACAATAAAGACCATAAGCTAACATTACAATACCAAATACGGTGTAATGAAAACATATATATACATTCCTACGAAACATCCTGATACCAGCATAGCACAGAAGATTACATGGACGCGAGCAAAAAGAAAAAAAGAAAAAAAAAGAAAAATTCAGCAACCATAAAACCATTTTTGCCAAAAAATAATATATTAAAAATAAATAAATGATTAGAATATCAGGAAAGATATATACAAATTTGCTCCTTGTGTATGTGCAGCATCATACAATATACATGACATGTCAGACAAACAAAATTATACAGACACAATTGTATCATAAACCTATTCGGTACAGCATGGATGCACACATTTAAAGAAAAATGAAATTGTACTATCGTACAGACAGCACATTTTACAACGTGAAAAAGTTAGCCTATATTTACAAAAAAGGATCGTAGTTCTTTTAATGAGAAACTGTTTACGTAACTGTATTTATTGAGAATCATTGGTAAATTGTATTGCAATGTTTGAGATTTGTAATTATTGCGAAACCTCGGAACAAACCAAACTTCAGGTCACGATCGGCGTCGTTGAGAGTTCGTGATGCCGTCGGGGAAAACCTCGTAATCAAGTGGGCCGAGACGTCGAACCACCCTGTACGGTCCGAAGTACCGTCGCAGAAGCTTTTCACTTAGTCCACGTCGGCGTATCGGCGTCCTCACCCGAACACGTTCACCGGGCTGGTATTCCACGAAGCGTCGTCGAAGATTGCAACGGCGGCTGTTGGTCGTCTGTTGATTCTTGATACGGAGACGCGCGAGTTGTCGGGCTTCGTCGGCGCGTTGAAGGTACTCACTCACATCGAGATTTTCTTCGTCGGTGACGTTGGGTATCATGGCATCGAGCGTTGCTGCCGGGATCCTCCCGTAGACCCAATTTGTATGGAGATATTTCCGTCGTCTCCTGCACCACCGTGTTGTATGCGAAGGTTACGTACGGAAGAATGGCGTCTCACGTCCTGTGTTCGACATCGACGTACGTTGCCAGCATGTCGGCGCTCGTCTTGTTAAGCCGCTCGGTGAGGCCGTTGGTCTGTGGTGGTACGCTGTCGTCCGGTGGTGGTTTGTCTGGCTGTATGCCAAGATCGCTTGCGTTAAGTCGGCAGTAAATTCCGTTCCTCTGTTGGTGATAAGGACCTCCGGAGCGCCGTGACGTAGGACGATATTTTCGACGAAGAACTTAGCTACCTCGGATGCACTGCTTTTGGGAAGGGCTTTTGTCTCGGCGTAGTGGGTGAGGTAGTCGGTAGCTACCACGATCCACTTGTTTCCAAAAGCCGACGTCGGGAACGGCCCCAGTAGGTCCATACCAATCTGCTGGAAAGGTTGGCAAGGTGGTTCAATTGGCTGCAGAAGTCCCGCTGGCCTTTTCGGCGGTGCCTTGCGTCGCTGACAGTCCCGGCATGTCCTCACATAACGAGTGACATCGGTTGTAGGAGGTGACCTGTAGTACCTTTCTTGTATCCTCGCGAGCGTGCGAGAAACACCGAGGTGCCCTGCCATCGGATCGTCGTGCAGGGCCTGCAGAAGTTCTGTTCGCAGAGCTGAAGGCACCACAAGGAGGTACTTAGCTCGAAGCGGTGAAAAGTTTTTCTTTCGTAGAAGACCATTTCGCAGGAAGAACGACGCAAGTGCGCGCTCGAATACCTTCGGAACTTCGGCGGTCCTGCCTTCGAGGTATTCTATTAGGGCCTTAAGTTCCGGGTCGGCCCGCTGTCGTTCAGCGAAGCCGTCGGTAGTTATCGTTCCCAAGAAGTAGTCGTCATCCGGGTCGTCGGGTGGTGGTTGGTCGACAGGCGCACGAGAGAGAAAGTCGGCGTCGGAGTGTTTCTTGCCGGACTTGTAAATGACAGTAAAGTCATATTCTTGAAGTCTCAGGCTCCATCGTGCGAGGCGACCTGAAGGGTCCTTCAAGGTGGCTAGCGAACACAAGGCGTGGTGGTCGCTCACAACTTTGAAGGGCCTGCCGTAGAGGTCGGGGCGAAATTTCGACGTAGCTCCGATGATGGCGAGGCCCTCCTTTTCTGTTGTGGAATAATTGGCTTCTGCTTTGGATAGCGATCGGCCGGCGTAACTAATAAACCATTCAAGTCCGTCAGCCCTCTGAACAATAACGGAGCCAAGACCTACGCTGCTTGCGTCAGTGTGTATTTCTGTCTCGGCGAATTCGTTGAAATGGGCAAGTAACGGAGGCGTCTGAAGGCGATGTTTAAGCTCCTGGAAAGCGTGTTCCTGCGGCGTTTCCCACTTGGACTTCACGTCGGCCTTGGTAAGGTTAGTGAGAGGATCGGCGATGCGGGCGAAGTTTTTCACGAACCGCCTACAATAGGCGCACAGGCCCAGAAATCGGCGCACCGCCTTCTTGTCAGTGGGCGGCGGGAAGTCGGCGATGGCGGCTGTTTTCCGTGGATCCGGACGAACTTCAGACTTGCCTATAGCGTGCCCCAGAAACAAGAGCTCCTCGTACGCAAATCTGCACTTTTCTGGCTTCAGTGTGAGTCCGGACGTCTTGATGGCTTGAAGTACAGCTTCAAGGCGCCGAAGATGCTCGTCGAAACTCGAGGAAAACACGACGACGTCGTCCAAGTACACAAGGAAAGTCTGCCACTTCAATCCTGCCAGTACTGTACCCATAACACGTTGAAAAGTTGCAGGCGCTGAGCAAGGACCGAAGGGCATCACCTTAAACTCGAAGAGGCCGTCCGGTGTTATAAACGCCGTCTTCTCTCGGTGCGTCGGCCGTCGGCCGTCGATCAACTACTGACAAGCGGCGAAGCGCGTCGGCATTTATACTTGTGCCGTCGAATGTTCTAGCGTTATCGGTGGTGGTGGCGTAGGTTCCAGAATAATCTGTACAGTTCGCAGAGTGGGCGTGATCTTATCGAAATGATCTACTACAGTCCGGAAGCTTCTCGAAAACTGCAGGCGTGGTTTGCGCTGAGAATTGTGTAGTGTTTTGGGACGATAACAAAACTTGGGAAATGGAACGTGGCAACATGATCATTTCTGTAGATGGGGGGAATGAGGGTCGGACAAAATGTCACCTAACGCTGCCCTGTGAAAGTGCGCATTTCCGATATAGCATATATGATCATTTCTGTAGATTGGAGGAATGGGAGTCGGACAAAATGTCACCTAATGCTGCCCTGTGAAAGTGCGCATTTCCGATATACCATATATGATCATTTCTGTAAAATTGGTGACAGAATTTGAGACGCGTTGATACTGCTCTCCACAAGAACAAAAACCTGCACGCCGATTCTGCAATATACATTATATTCCACAGTTATGTTCCAGTGCATGGCGATCCCTCGGTGTGGCTCGGGAAAAAAAAATCGGACACTAGTCTCGTCTTCGTAGCTTACCGAACGAGTCGTACTGATCGTAACGGGCAGTAAATAACGCGATTACTACGTAGCCATGTCACAAATATACCATTCGTCGTGAAATCGCGGGCCGCTTGCAAAACGTCAGCGGGCCGCCTGTCCGGGCCTCCTGCTTTACGAATCAGAGTAACCAGAGTAATCCGCTATACCGAGTTTCCAAATGAGGTTCAGTCACCTTACAGGTCGAATTTGTGGGTCGATCTCTTCGGTAATACGAGGCGTATTTCAAAGAGAGCCTCCCATAAACGGGCTGCGATTGTAGACTCCATCAATCGGATTTAGATGTGGTCAGCAAAACACAGTGCGTAAATGGAGGTAAAACTTATCGTAATTCTCTTTTTTTCGCATTTGCAGCTGGAAATTTGATCAACTACTGTAAGAGAGCCAACAAGTTTCCAACAAGGTACATTTTCGATTCATTGGCCAAATTATCTTCCATAATATCACTACTGCTGAGAAGTTATAGGAGCTTTCTTTTTCTTTTGTTTTTCATGGAAAAATCATTCTGAGTACTCAGCCATACGGGATATTCTCAACTTTGTGGGGTATATAACAGTTCTCTTTGCAGCTCTTGGTTATGGCTGCCAGTAGCGGCTATACCATTCATTGCTTGCTACCAGATGAATACACATTACCAATATTCAGCGAAGAACAAGGTAATAATTTCGCTAAACTACCAATTAATAATTTTCATGCAGTAACGTCAGCTTCAAATATAGCGATAAGCCAGGCTTCCTGGTACCGTGCCTGCTTAGTCTTGCACTAGGTGCATGCGCATGTGTGTGTGTGCGTGCTCAGAGATAGTGCATTGTACCATGTGCAGTGCTCGGCATTTGAAATCTTTCATTTGAAATTCGTCATCAAAACTTTTATTAAAACGACTGGTGAGCTCAATTATTCTAGATAATCATTCCACACCGCTACCAATCTAACTGCTAAAGGTAACGCTGACTAATATTAGTGAGTATGAATCTGGCATGGACTGAAGAAGGTGAAAACTGATGTGCCTTACTTAACAGTGAATAGACGTTCCAGTTCGTTAGCCCTGTACATTCATCAATACTCTTATTAGATGCGCAATGAAATATATTCAGAAGCTATGCCTTTGTAGCAATGTAACCTATGCGCAACGGTTGAGATTATTTTTGCATGTATGTATCGGTTAAGAAAAACATCAAAGAGAAACTTTCACTGAAATGTCAAACAACGAGTCGAAAATGCTGTTTTTATGTCAAAACAGATCATCCACGATTCCATGTGGCTCACGGATGCCCTCTCATCGGCTGAGCGGTTATATTGAACACGGCCGGGGCTACGCTGTTCGTCATGGTTATGGCCGTCGTCACGAAAATCAGGTGGGCGAACAGACCGGACACGGCCTGCGAAAGCAGAACGATGCTGATAACAGCTGACGCACATCAAAACAGCACTGCGCTTCGAAAAACTCAAGAACGAATTACCGCTGCCCTGCATGCATTACGTAATGCAGCATACTACCAAATTGTACGAGAACGCTCCTGCTCAAGTGACTAACTAAATGTGGCGCGAAATGCGTGCTCGCCTAAGTGTTGTCTGTTGATGTTGTGACTGTAACTAAATGCGTGCAACTTGCTAAAACTGTACTTTCTTTTGATATGCTTTATATTGTTGCATATTCAATAGTGATTCGAAAATCCTCAATGGCAGATCTCATTGTTATGCTACGTGCCTTGAATCACCGTCTTAGGCGCGTAGGGGAAACCCACTGTACTATTTTACACCTTTCGGCAGTTACGTCACCTTCAGTCAGCTACTCTAAGGCCGCGTTCACACTGAGCATTCCGGCCGCCGAAAGTGCTTCGAATCCGGTTCGACGGCGGCGAGATCCGCCGAAAGGGCCCTCTCCGCGCCGATCGCTCTCGGACCAATTTTTGCGGCGTCTGCCGCCGAATCGCTCACCGCTGACCAATAGGAGCGCTAGTCATGAAATTTTGAAAAATGGCGGCCAAGCCCTACTCACTTGTTATGCCGCAGTGCACGTAACTGAATGTTGAAACCAACGGGAGTTTAACATACTCTGTGCCTACTTCGCCTCCATATTTTGTGAAAGAGGTGACCAAGCTTGCTAATGGCGTGACCGAGCTTGTTGCGGTCTTGCAGAGCAAAACGAACCCACAAACGCCGCTGGCGTCGGTGGTTTTTCTGCTCTTTGTGCATTACAAGACAGCCACTTGCCAGCTAAGTAAGCAGTACTGTCTTTTCTTGCTTCTTGCGTACGAGAATCGTCGAAGTATACACCACCAGACAGCGTAGTAGCGTTTGCGAGCCGCGACAACAACCAGGTGACAGCGCATCCATCCCGCGTTCGCCCCGTAGTACATGGCATATTCGGCGACGCGGGGCGCGTCCAGTGCGAACGACGCTGCGTTTCGGCGGCAGGGAAATTTCGGTCGCTGTAGAAAGCGGATGTTTCAGTGTGAACTAGGCATAAGGGCAGCAAGAGGCGATGGCGTATCTCCGAAAGCCACACTGTTTCGAGTCTCTTGCCCCAATGCGAGCAACGAAAAAGTACAGTTAAGCGCTTTTCATAGTTTCGAGCCAACTTTCCTTGTAATATCGGCGTCAGAGAAAACCCGTACAGCCGTAAGCATAAAGAATGCTATAGTGCGTACCACTCAGTCATCACCCTTGCCAGGATTTCAGCACTCCGGTACGGCAGCACTGCGCACTGGACGGTGAACACTATACCATTCCTAATGCTTACGGCTGTCCGCGTTTCATTTAACGCCGATGGCACGCTTACGCGTTGACGAGTCCACTTACTTTAGTAACACCCGTCTTTATTTACCATGTGTGCGAGAAATTCTGTCTTGCGCAATATTAAGCGCCATTCACAAGCCTGCAGTTTACCTATACATCACTCCTCCGAATACGTTGCAGTCGTTCACTACGCTTCCATTGTTGGGTATCCCTACTGGGCTAATAGTATCGATTATATATGGTCTGTCAAGCTTGATTTGTTCTTCCGTTGCTACGCTTAACCATCGAGCAAACCCTTAATGCTCTTTCCATCAACACTGCCACCTGCACGTCACTTATCGCTACGCCTTTTATATTTCTGCCAATCAATCCTGGTATGGTCTGTGACTTTTGGAAAGCTTTTTTTTCTTATGTCACTTTTTCAAGTTAACCAGATACCAAGGCGATGTACTGGGCCACTTGGTACATGTCGATACACATAAAAAGCAAGCGAGAAACACGAAAATGGAGAGAGAGCATGACGGGACAGGCTGGCGCTTACAACTGGTCTAAGTACGCTCGAAACGAAGGCATGTAACAACCAGCAACGACCTTGCGCATGCGTGAAGCAGACAATGCGTCATTTAAAACACAATCTTAACGAGATATCACGGCGTCAAGAAAGGTCATCTCCCTAGCGGGCCGGTGCACCGACGAGTCACTGACACACTTGTTTTCCCTCTTCGTTCTCGTTAGTTATCTTTTCGTATATTTGGACGAGTATAGCATCACATGTGCATTTATTCGTCGCTAAAAAGAGCAGATGCTCACCAGGTTGCTGAGATTGATGCGCTCCTTGGCCATGAGCAGAGTGTTCGCCGGCGAGGACACAGAGAAGAACAGTCCCATGGAACAGCACAAGGTCACGGGTATCAGAAGCCGCAGGGGGTGCCACTGCGCTCGTCAGAAAGGCTCAAGATCACTGCCGTGAAAATAGAAGACTCATTTAAGCTAACGCAACCACTGACAGACACATATCCACACCGAACACTCCTAAACGCCCCGCTGTCTGCGCAACAGCAACAACGAGTGCACATTCTACGCAGAAAACCGCAAACACGCACGCGTGCCCTAACAAACCGGCTACCTTCACCACGGGCTGTCTTGTATATTGATTACGAATGCCTTGCTTTTCGGGTGAAGCTTCTTTCCAAGATAAGCGGGCGCACGGGAATAAGTACTGCGCATGCGCCGATCTCAAACCTGGTGGGCGAGGAGGGTGTGTGAGCTTATTTCTCGTTTTGTGTAGGCAAAGTATATTTTCTTTCTTTCAATGCCTGCGCAAACGCTTGCTTCGCAACGGTAGCCGTCGGTCCGCCTTAGTTCAGGAAGTTGCCGTGATACGACGCTACATAATGGGTAGCGCTGCTTGTTTCACACGTGCTTCAGAGCGCTTTCCCTCGGAGGTACGATACGCGTGTTTCCTACTCTAATACACACGTCCGTCAGTTTTGTATCTTTGCGCTCCTTCTTTATGGCTCGAAGCAACGCCGCCGCCGCATCACAGCGCAGCGCATGAAAAAGCGTTGCAGTGATGCTTCCCCATTCACTGCCCACATAGCGCCACAGACGGTGACACGCTATCTCAAAACACCACATCTTTTACCAAGTCAGCGTGACCGCCTATATTGTGATCACAAAAAATGCAAGACGCCTCCCCTCAAACCTGTACAGAACTCAGATTTTTGTCGTGAGGCATTGCGTAAGGGGGTTCTCTCCTCTAAGACTGCAAAGCACACGCGAATATCTGGCGATGGGTGAGAGCAGAAAAGGTCTAAATGATAGGGTGGTGAATGGCTGGATCAGGTGCATCTGCCATGGCTGACATCGAAAAACGGAGGAGACGTTGGTGTAGGACTCAACCAGGCAGTTGTTGCTGGGTGGTGTTTCCTTTCGGTTGGCTATCCGCGGGCGTGTTATTCCAAGTTTAGTTTTTACTTCTTGTGTGGACACGTTTCCTCAAATTAAGTATTTCCCTCTTTTTCATTTATGCTGTTGGTGCCTGCTTGACTGCATTCTGTCTGAGCTGCATGACATTGTGATTGGCATTATATATCACAAGACATGCCACCACGTATGACATATCTCAGATAATGGGAAACGAATACAAAGTGCCCCTTTCACTTCAATCCCGACCTTCCATCGAGTAGTGCAAGCTTCACTATTCAGTCCCCTTCCCCGCCCCAACCCCAATGACCAGTGCTGCATGGTTGACTGGGTGAGGAGGCTAGCATGCTGTGGTGACTTCTTCAGTTGGTAATGGTCACCCACTAGAGTTCGAAAAAATGTGGGGGCTAGAAAAATTGGCCCCGTATCGACACGTTTCACTGCAAATGTCGTCGAAAAACGATAGTCTTGCGTCTGGGGAAAGTGAACAAAACGTTTATTTTATCTGCGTGATAAAATCGGTGAATTGTATTCTGTAGGCACTGCGTCAGAGAGTCTTGATCTGTGCAGCTAAGGCGAACGAACATCAAGGCACGTTAGACACTGGCAGATATCTTCGAAAGTGAAGGAAAGCGTGCCCGCCTGTAGAAATACTATCGTCTTTAATAAATTCATGTTATCGTCGTTCACGCCATTATCACCATGATCTTTCATGCTGGTTAGCGGAACATCTCTGGGAGCGCCTTTCTGCATCATGTTACTGCAGTGAGCAGTGGCAAAGTTATATACGTTCTTCATAATTTTTGTGTATGTATGTATGTATGTATGTATGTATGTAATGATTTATTGATTTGTGGGGTTTAACGTCCCAAAACCACGATATGATTATGAGAGACGCCGTAGTGGAGGGCTCCGGAAATTTTGACCGCCTGGGGTTCTTTAACGTGCACCCAAATCTGAGCACACGGGCCTACAACATTTCTGCCTCCATCGGAAATGCAGCCGGGATTCGAACCCGCGCCCTGCGGGTCAGTAGCCGAGTACCTTAGCCACTAGACCACCATATGTATGTATGTATGTATGTATGTATGTATGTATGTATGTATGTATGTATGTATGTATGTATGTATGTATGTATGTATGTATGTATGTATGTATGTTCCTTTTCATCCCTGGTTCTCCTTTCCCTAGCGTAGGGTAGCCAACCGGGCACACATCTGGCTTACCTTCCTGCCTTCATCTTCCTCGTTGGCCTCCTCCTAGTTTATACTAAAGCTACCACTACTTTCGAGACACCCTCCCCGAAATCTACCGCAAATTTAGTAAAGGCAACGGTTTTTAGAATATCCAACTTGAACGAAAATGTATTTTATTGTGCGAGTGAACGATAAATATCTCGAAATTTCTGATATTTATAGGATTTCATCTGAGGCTACATGACTTCATCATTTCTCGGCTTCCATATTTAAAGAGTAGAATGTGTCTTAAAAAGAAAATACTTGATTACCGGACTGGTTGCTTCCACTTATTCTGGAAGCAAAGAGTGACTCTTCGGACAATCCCTGGAAGTAAACTATACCGCACAGACGAAACACTTCAACGGGTCGCTCTCACATTTCAGCAAGCATGGCACAAGTATTCTTCAAATTCTTATTCCCCTCACGACTCTGTTGATATTATTTTCCGTTTTCTTTTTTTAGGCTATCATTTAGTAGTCAAGATAAAGTAGCAGCATTGCTTTGCATATTCTAAATATATAGCTCGTGCAAGTACAGCTTGCATTATTTAACCACCGACGTATGATGGAGACTGGTCATGCAAAATTTTTGTCTTTTATTTATTATCATTCTAAACCACAAATCAGCTAGTCATCATTGTTTCATTTGATGTTTCTGTTCCTTTAATTAATTTCCAAACACGAGCAGCTATCTACGTACACTGTTGGGCAGTTGATGGAATGGAATGGAATGAAAAAAACTTCCTACATTTTATTGGAATGAAAAAACTTTATAAAAAGGTTTTTGTCCAGTGGTCATGGTGTTGTGATGAAAAGTATAATTATATGATTGCGAGCCAATGATATAGCAGGACAAAATTAAGGGCTGCTGTGGTTTCTGTTAATTGTAATTAAGCTTACGTGAAATGACTCGCACAGCTTGAGCACGAAAGGCGAGATGACGCAGCAGAGTGCGACGCCCCCTCTTAGCTCGGCGCCTATGGAAACTACAATGCACAGCACCACCTGCAGAAAGTTCAGCGATAGCTGCGGTGTCGCTGGTACACTCGACGACAGGAAGGACACCAAGGACGTCTTCTGCGAATGTGGATGACGAGAAAATCGTAATACTTGGGTAATGAAGATAAGCAAATCTAAACCAATCTAATCAATTATAGCCCAAGTGCGGTACGAGCGCACCCCTCTAGCGTGAGAGGTACCGTGCTCGATTTCAAATGCCGTCATGCATTCACCTCTTTTTCTCATGGGAAGAGAGGTACCCTGACGCAGTGCTCAGAGGTACACGTGCTCACCTCAAAAACATGGCCGCCTTTTTTTTCTCCCCCTTTTCCGCACCCTCTCACGACGCTGCTATGCATTCGAGAACGAGTTCTAGGAAATGGCGGATTTCTTAAGCTCCACATGTTATCTCTCTATTCAATTGTCTTCTCCTTTTCATTGCTAAGGAGACCGCTGTGTGAACATGCACTCTTTTGTGTATTCTTTTCATTTCAATTTCCTTCGTCGTTAATATTACTTGACCTAAAGTGACAGTCTTTATCCTTGTGGTCTAGGTATTTTTTTTTGTTTTTACCACTATTATGGAGTCTTGGTTTGGAAGACCTTTATTAGGCCCGAAGAACCGGCAGCCGACAGCTGAGATGATCGGACCAAGATGATGATGCTACGCGCCAACGATGGGGATGCATGAGCCACACATGATAATGATGATAATGTACCGGTGAAGAGGATGCGTATACTAAATGCCCACATCAATTCCCCCCACGTGAAAGCGGCCAGCCTGGCCGCGGCAAGTCAAGGGGACAAAGAACGTCGCATGAAGGGCTTCATACGGGAGACATGGACGACCTCTGTAGTTCGATAACGGCGATCTGCTGGGGCTACAAGTGGCGTCACGCGATAATTCACTGGTGAAGTCTCTTCAAGAACTGTGTACGGTCCAATAAACCGAGGCTGAAATTTGTCGCACAAACCAGGTGTGCGAACAGGCGTCAAAAGGAGCACTTCGTCTCCAGGTTGGAAGAATACATCACGATGCGATTCATCATAAACTAGCTTTCTGTCTTCCTGGCGGGCTTCAGTGTTTATACGAGCTCGTTGGCGGCACTGTGCGAGTCGTGAAACGTATTCCTCTGAAGAGGATGGAGATGAATTCACTTGGCAGGTAAAGAAGGAGACGTCCAGGAAAGTAGTAGGGGAGCGTCCATAAACTAGGTAAAATGGCGAGTAGCCGGTTGTTCGCTGAATGGCCGTATTGTAGGCGAAAGTGACGAATGGGAGAACAACGTCCCAGTTTTTGTGGTCTGGTTGAATATAGGCGGCGATCATGTCAGCAAGAGTGCGGTGGAATCGCTCAGTGAGGCCGTTAGTCTGGGGATGATAACTAGAGGCAGTCTTGTGAGTTGTGCCGGAGGCCTGAAGAAGTTCGTTCACTAGTTGTGAAAGGAAGGCCCTTCCACGGTCACTGAGCAACACACGTGGAGCACCATGACGCAGTATAATGGCTCGGAGGATGAAATCGGCAATCTCAGAAGCTGAACCTGTAGTAACGGATGCCGTCTCGGCGTAGCGCGTCAAATGGTCAATGGCTGTTACTATCCACCGGTTTCCAGCAGCACTGACTGGGAGGGGGCCATAAAGATCGACGCCTACAACTTCGAATGGTGTGGCTGGGCACGGAAGAGGCTGTAGTTTACCGGCGGGAGCAGATGTTGGTAGTTTTCTACATTGGCAGGTAGTGCAGGACCCGACGTACCGAGCTACGCTAGTGGTAATGCCTGGACAATAAAACCGACTTCGAAGGCGATCGTAGGTTTTATGGTAACCAAGGTGACCAGCAGTCGGATGGTCATGAAGTGCCCTGAGGACTTCGGGCCGAAGCGATCGGGGTAGAACGGGAACCCAGCGCTGACCGTCAGGATGGTAAATTTTGCGGTACAGCACCGAGTTGTCCAGCTTAAATTGCGAGAGCTGGCAACGGAGCCTTGCATTAGGTGGACGGGAACTGCCAGTGAGGTAGTCTATAATACGTCGACAGTATGGGTCAGCCAACTGTCGAGAAGGAAAATCGTGCGGGTCGTCCGAAGGCAGCTGGTCCATAGAGGCGAGAGAGGAAACCGCCGTAGACGTGGACTCCGAGGGCGTGTTGTGCAAATTGACGGCTGAAACTCCGAGTGGAGTCGCTGGTAGTGGGCAGCGAGAAAGAGCATCGGCGTCACTATGCTTCCTGCCACACTTGTACACGATCTCAAAATCATATTCTTGGAGGCGTAGAATCCAGCGTGCGAGGCGTCCCGACAAGTTCTTGAGTGTCGAAAGCCAACATAAAGCATGGTGGTCGGTCACAATGGTGAAATGGCGGCCATGCAGGTATGGACGAAATTTCTGTACTGACCAAACGATGGCGAGGCACTCCTGCTCGGTGATCGTGTAGTTCCTCTCGGCTGCGGAGAGGACGCGGCTGGCGTATGCAACGACTCGCTCTCGCGAAGAGTTGTCGCGTTGCAGGAGCACGGCTCCTAAACCGCGGCCGCTAGCGTCTGTGTGCAGGAAGGTCGGTGCATCATCGTGAAAATGAGCAAGTACAGGGTCGGTCGTGAGGGCACTCTTCAACCTGTCGAAAGCTGATTCACATTCCTGAGACCACTGAAAGGGCATACCAGAAGCAAGTAGCTTATGAAGTGGTGCGGCTATGGAGGCAAAGTTTTGTATGAATCGCCGAAAGTAAGAGGCGAGACCAAGAAAACTTCGCAAATCTTTTGGTTTGTCAGGGCGAGGGAAGCGAAGCACTGCAGCAGTTTTATCAGGGTCTGGGCGAATTCCGTCCTTGCTCACAATATGACCGAGTACCTTGATGGATCTGCTGGCGAAATGGCACTTTTTGGTGTTAATTTGAAGACCAGCGCCCGCAAGACAAGTCAGGACCTCGTCCAAGCGTTGCAGATGTTGAGAAAACGTCGATGAAAAGACAACAATGTCATCGAGGTAACATAGGCAAGTCTTCCATTTCAGGCCACGCAGCACGGTGTCAATCATGCGCTCAAAAGTTGCGGGCGCATTGCATAGACCGAACGGCATAACATTGAATTCGTATAGGCCGTCCGGCGTTGCAAACGCAGTTTTTTCTTTATCATCTTCGTGCATGGGGATTTGCCAATAGCCTGAACGCAAGTCGAGGCTCGAAAAGTATTCAGCACCCTGTAAGGAATCTAGGGCGTCGTCGATGCGTGGCATGGGGTATACGTCCTTTCTAGTGATCTTATTGAGTGCTCGGTAATCGACGCAAAATCGTACGGAACCGTCTTTTTTACGCACCAAAACCACTGGAGACGACCAAGGACTGGTTGAGGGTCGGATTATCTCCCGTTGCAGCATATCGTCTACGTTTTCCTCAATGATTTTTCGTTCGGCTAGGGAGACGCGGTACGGACGACGATGCACAATGGATGTTCCGTCGGTCTGAATACGATGTGCTGTAGCAGTTGTCTGACCCAGGCTGGATGAATGAACGTCAAAAGAGTTTGCATGCTTTTGCAACAAATCAAGCAGCTGCTGCTTCTGCAAGTCTGTCAAGTCCTTGTTGATGGCTGCTGTAAAGGCCGAGGAAGCAGCATGATCTCCAGGATGGCCTTTAGAGGAGGCAGGGGTAAGAGGCACGACGCACACAGGCTCCAGATCGGCAACGCAGGCGACAGTAGTGCCCCGCGGCAGTAAAATTTTATCTGGTGTGGTGTTCGTAGCAGCGAGGACAGCTGATCCATCGTTGAAGCGAGCCACACCTGATGCCAGAGCTATGCCTTTATTAAGGCAATACGGTGACGGAGTGACCAAAATGTCACCAGAGTCGACGTCGTTGGACAAAACTGTCACTAATTGATGTTCGTTTGGTGGTAACTCGATGTCTACTGCAGCGATGAGTCGAAGTGGCCTGTAGGTTTCGTCGTTGAGCAAGTGGTCCGTGTCAGTAAGATGGACGACACGTTGTGCACAGCAAATAGCCGCAGAAGCAGAGGAAAGAAAGTCCCAGCCCAGAATGAGTTCATGGGAGCACGGGGATAGCACAGCAAATTCTATATGATGAAGAATTTCGTCGATTAGTACACGGGCAGTACAGAGAGCGGAAGGGCGAATCATTGTTCCCTGGGCTGTAACCAGTGTCGGTCCATCATAAGGCGTCGTGACTTTTCGAAGACGGGCACACAAATCAGCACGAATAACAGAAAACGCAGCCCCAGTGTCCACCAAAGCATCAACGTCCACTCCCTCAACTGTGACCGCAATCATATTGTAGGGGCGCGCCGGAGGAATTGGAGTCTTGTGTTGGAATGCAGTTTGTCCTCCAAAAACTGCATCGCTTAGTTTTCCGGACGCCGATCAGAAGTAAGGGAAGCGGGCTGAAGAGGAGAAGAAGAGCGACGGTAAGGCGACGGTGAACGGCGTCGGGTTGATCGGTGACTACTGCGCAGTTCACCCGATGCTGGCGGAGATGGAGACCGACGCGGCGGTGACGAATAACGGCGACCCTGGTACAAGGCTCCTGCGGTATAGTCCCGTTCGCGTATGTCATACCCTCGGCGCTCGTCTTGCTGGCGCTTGCGGCAAAAGCGTGCAATGTGACCACGATAGCCGCAATAATAGCACGTAGGCCGAGTCGATCGATGAGGAGGGTAGTAGCTTGCGCTAACTGCACCAGGAGAGAGAGAAGTCAGAGGGACAGGTGACGGCTCACGCGGTGGTGATGAAAAGCTCGTGGGAAAGCTTGTGGGAGGGGCGGCAGCAACCGACGCGTACGTTCGTGGCGGGGACGTCGAGCTGACGGTGCCTGGTGGTGCGGCGGCGGTGTGCGGGAACGATGGTAGAGTACGAGAGACAATGGGCTGCAGGTTGCCCATGTGGGTCATGGACGTGAGCTCTTCCCTGATGACATCCCGCAATGACGTTGAAGAAGGCTGAATGGTAGATACTGATGGTAGTGTGAATCCCATTGATTCTAATTCTTCGCGTATTATCACCCTTATCGTTTCTCGTAGGTTTGGATCAGTCGTAATACGGGCCGCGTCACTGTCCGGTTGTAGGCGCATCGACTCAAGTTCTTCGAGGCGCTGACAGGTTGTCGCAACGTCAGCAACGGTAGCCGGATTCTGGATTGCAAGGGCATTGAATGCGACGGGTCCAATGCCCTTAAGAAGCTGGCGTACCTTGTCTGACTCTGTCATTGGGGTGTCAACCCGGCGGCAAAGTGAAAGGACATCCTCAATGTAGGATGTATACGACTCCCCGATGTGCTGTTTCCGAGTCGCAAGAGCTTTCCTTGCGAGAGCTGAACGGACAGCCGGTGTGCCAAAGACATGGCGAAGCTGATCTTTGAAGGCTGACCAGTCGGGGATGTCCATGAAGTGGTTGAGGAACCACGTCTTCGCGACACCCGTGAGGTAGAATGACACGTAAGCGAGTTTGTAGGTGTTATCCCACCGGTTAGCAGCGCCGACCCGTTCGAAATCGTCCAGCCATTCCTCCACATCTTCCCCGCGCATACCAGCGAAGGGATGGGGCTCACGCTGGAGGCTGTTAATGACGTGAAAAGGCGCGGCACGCGGTGGCGGAGTGGGAACGGCTGCAGCACCGACCTCTTCTTGGTGCGACATATTTCCGGATACCTGGCCCAAGCGGCGACCTGAACGTAGCTCCAGGGGGTAGAGTGGTCGAGAGGATGGCGGGGGATCCAACAGCACGCTCCACCACGTATGGAGTCTTGGTTTGGAAGACCTTTATTAGGCCCGAAGAACCGGCAGCCGACAGCTGAGATGATCGGACCAAGATGATGATGCTACGCGCCAACGATGGGGATGCATGAGCCACACATGATAATGATGATAATGTACCGGTGAAGAGGATGCGTATACTAAATGCCCACACTATTTTCACATGCAGTATCTTGTGTGTTTACTCTATTTTATAGTTTTCTGGGTTTTACATGCTGGAAATGGCATTCAATCTTGATTCATTCTCATTTCACAGATCTGTTTCAAATTGTTTTCACAGTTTGCTCTACATTTTCTACTGTGCATTGTACTACTACCTATGGCTTGTAAGGCAAGCTGGCAAATTCAAATAAATAAATAAATAAATAAATAAATGTAGACAGACAGACAGACAGACAGACAGACAGACAGACAGAAGGTAGGTAGGTAGGTAGGTAGGTAGGTAGGTAGGTAGGTAGGTCTAGGTAGGTAGGTAGGTAGGTAGGTAGGTAGGTAGGTAGGTAGGTAGGTAGGTAGGTAGGTAGGTAGGTAGGTAGGTAGGTAGGTAGGTAGGTAGGTAGGTAGGTAGGTAGGTAGTTAGGTAGGTAGGTAGGTAGGTAGGTGGTAGGTAGGTAGGTAGGTAGGTAGTAGGTAGTAGGTAGGTAGGTAGGTAGGTAGGTATTAGTAGGTAGGTAGGTATTAGGTAGGTAGGTAGGTAGGTAGGTTAGGTAGGAGGTAGGTAGGTAGGTGAGGTAGGTAGGTAGTTAGGTAGGTAGGTAGGTAGGTAGGTAGGTAGGTAGAGGTAGGTAGTAGGTAGGTAGGTAGGTAGGTAGGTGGTAGGTAGGTACGGGGTAGGTTAGGTAGGAGGTAGGTAGGTAGGTACGGGTAGGTAAGGTAGGTAGGTAGGTAGGTAGGTCGGTATGGTAGGTAGGTAGGTAGGTAGGTAGGAGTAGGGTAGTTAGGATGGTAGGTAGGTAGGTAAGTAGGTACGGTTAGGTAGGTAGGTAGGTAGGTAGGTAGGGTAGGTAGGTAAGGTAGGTAGGTAGGCTAGGTAGGTAGGTAGGGTAGGTAGGTAGGTAGGTAGGTAGGAGGTAGGTAGGGTAGTAGTAGGTAGGTAGGTAGGTAGGTAGGTAGGTAGGTAGGTAGGGTTAGGTAGGTAGGTAGGTAGGGTAGGTAGGTAGGTAGTAGGTAGGTAGGTAGGTAGGTAGGTAGGTAGGTAGGATAGGTAGGGTAGGGTAGGTAGGTAGGGTAGGTTCGGTATAGGTAGGTAGGTAGTGTAGGTAGGTTAGGTAGGTAGGGTAGGGTAGGCTGTAGGTAGGGTAGGTATCGGTAGGTAGGGTAGGTAGGTAGGTAGGTAGGTAGGTAGGTAGGTAGGTAGTTAGGTAGGTAGGTAGGTAGGTAGGTAGGTAGGTAGGGGTCGGTAGGTAGGTAGGTAGGTAGGTAGGTAGGTAGGTAGGTAGGTAGGTAGGTAGGTAGGTAGGTAGGTAGGTAGGTAGGTGTAGGGTAGGTAGGTAGGTAGGTAGGTAGGTAGGTAGGTAGGTAGGTAGGTAGGTAGGTAGGTAGGTAGGTAGGTAGGTAGGTAGGTAGGTAGGTAGGTAGGTAGGTAGGTAGGTAGGTAGGTAGGTAGGTAGGTAGGTAGGGTAGGTAGGTAGGTAGGTAGGTAGGTAGGTAGGTAGGTAGGTAGGTAGGTAGGTAGGTAGGTAGGTAGGTAGGTAGGTAGGTAGGTAGGTAGGTAGGTAGGTAGGTAGGTAGGTAGGTAGTAGGTAGGTAGGTAGGTAGGTAGGAGGTAGGTAGGTAGGTAGGTAGGGTAGGTAGGTAGGTAGGTAGGTAGGTAGGTAGGTAGGTAGGTAGGTAGGTAGGTAGGTAGGTAGGTAGGTAGGTAGGTAGGTAGGTAGGTAGGTAGGTAGGTAGGTAGGTAGGTAGGTAGGTAGGTAGGTAGGTAGGTAGGTAGGTAGGGTAGGTAGGTAGGGGAGGTAGGTAGGTAGGTAGGTAGGTAGGTAGGTAGGTAGGTAGGTAGGTAGGTAGGTAGGTAGGTAGGTAGGTAGGTAGGTAGGTAGGTAGGTAGGTAGGTAGGTAGGTAGGTAGGTAGGTAGGTAGGTAGGTAGGGTAGGTAGGTAGGTAGGTAGGTAGGTAGGTAGGTAGGTAGGTAGGTAGGTAGGTAGGTAGGTAGGTAGGTAGGTAGGTAGGTAGGGGTAGGTAGGTAGGGAGGTAGGTAGGTAGGTAGGTAGGTAGGTAGGTAGGTAGGTAGGTAGGTAGGTAGGTAGGTAGGTAGGTAGGTAGGTAGGGTAGGTAGGTAGGTAGGTAGGTAGGTAGGTAGGTAGGTAGGTAGGTAGGTAGGTAGGTAGGGAGGTAGGTAGGTAGGTAGGTAGGTAGGTATAGGTAGGTAGGTAGGTAGGTAGGTAGGTAGGTAGGTAGGTAGGTAGGTAGGTAGGTAGGTAGGTAGGTAGGTAGGTAGGTAGGGAGGTAGGTAGGTAGGTAGGTAGGTAGGTAGGTAGGGAGGGTAGGTAGGTAGGTAGGTAGGTAGGTAGGTAGGTAGGTAGGTAGGTAGGTAGGTAGGTAGGTAGGTAGGTAGGTAGGTAGGTAGGTAGGTAGGTAGGTAGGTAGGTAGGTAGGTAGGTAGGTGGTAGGTAGGTAGGTAGGTAGGTAGGTAGGTAGGTAGGAGGTAGGTAGGTAGGTAGGTAGGTAGGTAGGTAGGTAGGTAGGTAGGTAGGTAGGTAGGTAGGTAGGTAGGTAGGTAGGTAGGTAGGTAGGTAGGTAGGTAGGTAGGTAGGTAGGTAGGTAGGTAGGTAGGTAGGTAGGTAGGTAGGTAGTAGGTAGGTAGTAGTAGGTAGGTAGGTAGGTAGGTAGGTAGGGTAGGTAGGTAGGTAGGTAGGTAGGTAGGTAGGTAGGTAGGTAGGTAGGGAGTAGTAGGTAGGTAGGTAGGTAGGTAGGGTAGTAGGTAGGTAGGTAGGTAGGTAGGTAGGTCGGTAGGTAGGTAGGTAGTAGG
>WOVY01012949.1:0-116635 GCA_013436015.1 Rhipicephalus annulatus
TTAACGTTTACAGCTCCCCGTCAGACTACAGACAGTCCTTCCATGCGCTCTTAACTAAAGCCACAACGCTTGCGCGAAACTCTCCGCTTGTTATAGCAGGCGACTTCAATGCCCCCCACCCGTCATGGGGTTACCCCCAGGCAACGGCTAAAGGCACTAACCTCACGCGAGCAATTGACGACTTGTCCCTCAGACTCATCACAGATCACCGATTCCCTACGAGACTTGGAACATCGGTACAACGCGACACTACGCCGGACTTGGTATTTACCCGTACGTCACAGGCCACACCTGGACCAATACGCAGGAAAACCTGGGCAGCGATCACTTCATCATACGAACCGAACTACCCAACGCATCAAGCCCCACCCCGTACATTCACGCTAACGGACTGGGATGCCTTCCGCACCCTCCGCAAAAACAACACAAAGGGAATACAACACATTCACCGAACTACTCACCTCACTTCAGGAAGACATAGCCAAAACAACGAAAACAATACAAACAGAACTCGAGGTCCCGAGAATGGACCCACACCTCGCACATTTGCTCGAGGCAAAGCGTCAATACTCGCGCGCTGGAAAACACAACGACTAAACAGACGCTTACGAAAACGTCTATCAATACTGAACCAAGACATCGCCAAATATTGCACGGAGCTCACACGACTCCAATGGCATGAACTCTGCTCGGCGGTCGGACGGCCGCATGCGAACTGGGGGTAAATGGAACCTCCTAAAATACATGCTGGACGACTGCGAAACAAAAAACAACCAGAGCCATGCCATAGACCGGCTCCTACACTCGCACAAAAAGATGGGAGGAACAAACTCATCCTTTCTTGAAGAAATCTCCAAACGTCACCTCCCCTTAAACACAGCACAACCCACCGACTACCCAGAAATAGAATGCGAAACGATACCCGAACTCGACGAACCCTTCACGGAGTCAGAAATTCGGGAGGCATTACACAACCTCAACAGCAGATCAGCCCCCGGTCCTGACAAGGTAACCAACCGCCTGTTGCGAAATTTAGACGACCAAGCCATCACACTACTCACAAAAGACATTAATTACATGTGGGAAACTGGCCAGGTACCTGAACAATGGCGCACGGCCACGGTAATCCTTCTCTCAAAGCCAGGTAAACCACTCAACTTCGACAATCTACGCCCGATTTCCCTAACCTCATGCATAGGAAAAGCAGCTGAACATGTCATCCTAAATCGTGTATCGCGCTACATAGAGGATCACGAACTCTTTCCGTTCAACATGGTCGGGTTCCGTCCGCACCTTTCAACACAAGGACGTCATGCTATTACTAAAGAAACAGATCTTCGACTCAAAAACGAGAGATGTTCGTGGCATTCTCGCCCTAGACCTCACTAAAGCATTCGACAGCGTCTCACACCGCTTTATACTGGAATCCATTGCCAGCCTTGGTCTCGGTAAAAGATTCCAGGCGTACATTCGTTCTTTTCTGCAAAATCGAAAAGCTCAGCTGCATTTATCGCAACTTACATCCGATACTTACACATTAGGTTCCAACGGGACACCACAAGGGGCAGTCATTTCTCCACTCCTTTTTAACATAGTAATGAAGGGACTATCTGACAAACTCCGTGACATTCCAAACATAAACCATGCTATATACGCAGATGACATCACCATCTGGTGCCCGGGAGGCTCATTGGCGGAGTTGGAGCAAGCCCTTCAAACTGCTCTCGATACCACAGAAGCCTACTTAAAAAACACTGGACTTCGTTTGTCGCCCACAAAATCTGAGTTGCTACTGTACCGGCAATCTCGCCAAGGCGTTCGTAACTTAACACCCTTATGTGATCTACCCATAGCGCTACACGCCAAAGATGAGCAGCGAATACCCCGCGTGGACTCCATACGCATTCTCGGCCTCCTCGTCGAGGCCACTGGCTGTCATGCAAGAACAATTAAACATATCACAGCTAAAACCGAGAACATGCTCCGACTCATTCAGCGAGTCTCGGGTCGTAGACGAGGCCTTGGAGAGGCCAACCTTCTGCGCATATACCACGCGTTCCTAATGAGTCACATCAATTACGTCGCCTCTGCCCACAACTGGACGAAGGTAGAAAAGACGAAACTAAACACACTCATGCGCAAAAGCATTAAACAAGTCCTTGGTTTGCCACAAAACACGAGCACTTCCCGTCTCGACCAACTAGGCATGCACAACGGCATCGATGAAGTGATCGAGGCCCAGACCACGGCCCAAGTGATCCGCCTCTCCTCCTCCAAGGCAGGCCGCCGACTTCTAAGCGAGGCCGGCATGTCCCCACACCCCTGCCTTGAACGCGCAGTAACCCTCCCCAGAGTTGTCCGCGCTACTTACATGGTAACCCCATTTCCGCGAAATGTCCACCCACAACACAACGAAGGCAGACGGCTGGCCCGCGCTCGCGCGATCCTCAACCGTACCGCCGCGAATCGCAACTCTACCGCATTCGTCGACGCGGCGCAATACGGTAACTCCTCCTCTTTCGCACTCGCGGTAGTAGATGGCGACGGAGCCCTACGCTCAGCCGCCTCGGTAAGGCTATCAACAAGCGCCATAGCCGAACAAGTTGCTATAGCTTTAGCGATGACCGACCCCTCACTCACTAATGTCTTCACAGACTCTCGCGCCGCCATTCGGGCTTACGAAACCGGCAACATCGCTCCAGAAGCAGCCCGCATTTTACAAACACGGAAATATACGGGCTCGCACTACCTCTCTTGGTTCCCTGCCCACATGGGCAAAGACGTTCACCCACAACAACCCAACCTCAACGAAATGGCTCATGATCGAGCACGAGAACTGACCCGCCGTGACGATCAATCAGCCACCGAAGAGCTGGGCCCAGACGTGCAGTTTAATGACCCACTACTCACCTTCCATGAAATTACCTCCCACTACCGACACAACAGAAGCCGATACCCTTTACCCCATTCAAAACTCGAACGCGCGCAAGAAGTAGCCTTTAGAATGTTACAAACGAGATCGTACCCATCACGGGCCGACTCAGCCATTACAACTCAGACATAAATTCACAGTGCCCAGATTGCACAGAAGTGTACTGTTCACTCGCGCACATGCTCTGGCAATGTCCCGCGTTACCTCAGGGACCTCTCACCAGTGAGTCCGACTGGGAGGAGGCACTCAGGAGCCCCAATCTCCGAAACCAACTTAAGGCAGTCCAGAGGGCCCAAGAACTGGCGGAACGCCACCACGTTCCCGCCCCGACTCGGGCGTCGCCTACGGTAGCGGCTGCTAGGATGTCCCACGTGGGCACCCTGGTGGCTTAAACTCCTCAGGACCATATATTAAAGTTCTTGACTGACTGACTGACTGACTGACTAGCACAAGAAATGCCAGAGTGCTAAATTGATGGCAAAGATAAGCGCTCAGTGCTATCTCACTGGAGTATTGATACTACACAAACATCGAAGACCGTACGAGCAAAAAAAAAGCAGATTCAACGTACAGTGGGAATCAGCGATACGCGGAGCACGTATAAGAAACGTTTATATGTCACTTTCAAGGTCCCGTAAACCATCAACAGACGCTTGCGTGCTGCTCTCGAAGCCTTTCCTCTATCGAGAACAGCTGACATGACGTCAAATGACGACGCGTACAATACAAATGGCGCTGCGTGCCAGAGACGCTACCATTGGGACAAGAAAGCCTGTTTTCTGCTAGCACATGCACGATCCTGTAGAAGTTTCACCTGGCACTTTGAGGAAGGACGCAGAATTAAGTGGTCAAAAGAGCCGGTGAACGCAGCTTAGCGAAGGATAGAGCGAAACGAGGAAACGCTGGAACTCCACCAGCGTTCTCTGCACACTCGTACACAACTGGAACGCCACATCTGCATTTCTGCATCTGGGAAGTTTACGGTCCCTTTAAAATCAGCACAACGTCACGAAGCGGACGTAAACAATGCCATTCATGGCTTGTATGTCATAATTCTTATGTATGTAGGTGTCATGTACCTTCGTCATCTGTTGACGTCACGTGATACCAAATTTGACGCATGTGGAGCAAGTAAAAAGGCAGCGAGCTCGCTATGATCGTAGCATATGGTCATGTTTTACATAACATACATATCATGATTCTCGTATTAGGGCATCTCATTCACTTTCGCCGTCCGTTCGCATTACGTAATATCGGACTCAGTGTATGTGAAGCTAGCGAAACGGTGGTGAGCGCATCATGATCGTGGCATGAGTCACTTGTTACGTGACACGTATCTCATAATTATCAAAATTTGCACCAGCCACATACCTACGTCATTCATTCACGTTCCCTAATACTAAGTTCGCTATATGTGAAGCTAGCGAAACGGCCGCGAGCACATCATGATTTTCGCATGTAGTCATGACTCATGACTTACATGACATGCATGTCATTATTTTCATGTTAGGGTCTGCCAATTGTGTTTTCCATGCAGTCATGTCATATTATACACGTTTTGAAACATGTCATGTGAACGAAGCCACCGCAAGAGAAGCAAGACCATAAAGTGTAAATCATGATATTCATGACATACATGTCATGATTTTTATGTTACGACTAGACAATTAAGCTCGTCGTAAAGTCATGTTATTCCATACCAATATCGGTATCTATGCCATTATCGACACGGCCAGGAGAGCTAAATGTCGTAGGCGGCTAGAGAGATAGACTGATAGATAGATAGATAGATAGATAGATAGATAGATAGATAGATGGATATATAGATAGATAGATAGATAGATAGATAGATAGATAGATAGATAGATAGATACGCTCATAGTCGCCGAAGTTCGCTAAAAAATGCTTCGCATTTAAAAACGCCAGGCCTGCACGGAAGGTGCAGCGCTGTCACAGAGTGGCCTTTCACAGCCTTTTCTAATAATAATAACTGCTGCAAGCACACTTGCTGGAGCCCAACTACGGCATTGATAATAAAAATCTAAGGATAGGAGGCCGGCATTCGCTTCACTATTTTTCGTCATTCTTCTGAGAAGTGTGGTATCCGGTAAAGTATTGCAAGGAATTTTGTGCCGATTGATCACGCAGTTGCTGAAGACGATGAGAAATTTTCCTGAAGTGGGTATGCGTCACTGTTATTAGCTAAACAAAAAGCAAGCGTTTGTTGAAATACAAAAAGCAAGGTTGCATCATTGTAATACCCACTAGTTACGCTATTGATTGATTGATTTGTGAGGTTTAACGTCCCAAAACCACTATTTGATAATGAGAGACGCCGTAGTGGAGGGCTCCGGAAATTTTAACCGCCTGGGGTTCTTTTACGTGCACCCAAATATGAGTACACGGGCCTACAACATTTCCGCTTCCATCGAAAATGCAGCCGCCACAGCCGGGATAGTCACGCTATTCGCCTTGGGCAACGACTGCCAGTTCCTTCGCGGTATTAGAACTCTTTATATGTTGTAATTAGTGTGATTGCTTTTCCGACATCAAGCCAGCCTAAGGCGAGTTTGCCAACAAGTCCCAAGCACCGGCATGGTTCAGTGGTAGAATGCTGAGTTTGCACCTAGCGGACCCGGGTTGGAGCCTCACTGTGTCATTGGTACTACGTTTTTTTTTTGGCGCGGTGTGGTTACGGACACCAATGGCGGGGGCGGACAACTACGGCGCTGCGCGAGACTTGAGTTGTGATCACATAAGAGCTTTCGCTGTAAAAAAAACAATGTCGCTGATGACACGCTCAAGTAGGCGCGAGTATGGCGGCGGGAAACGCACAAACAACGCATGGACGATGTGGTCATCCAAGTTTCTCATTTTTCAACAGATATTCGTCGTATGTTTCCTTCTATGGGAACGCACGGAGCTTGTGTCTGGTTGATCTGCTAGTGCTACGGATTCTGCTGAATTGTAAACATGCCCATCGATCACAACCTCAACGCCAGGAACCATGGAGGAATAGCGTCGTGGGAAGACAGTATAAACAAGCACTATCGCCGGCAGCGTTCAGTGGCCACGGCGGCAACGCATGAACGATGTGCCCAAACAAGTTTCAGCTTTTCAACAGGATAGCTTATACTCGAGCTATAAAAGCGACAATTGTTTTTTCGCTGGGCTGCCGTGCCCATATGGCTGTTGTTTTTCGCTTCTGTATCATTATGTCTTCAGTTGTTGGGTGACGTTGAGATGAACCCTGAACCTTATCTAAATGTACTTGCTATATAGACTGGTAGCGAAGGCTCGATAGAAGCCCATACGTTCAGGAAATGGCAGCTGGTCACCTGATCATGGGGCTTAGCGTCATCTCTGTGAGGAGGGAACACTACCAGTGGAACAAGAAATTAAGCAAATGTGTTGCAAAAGCTGGTAAATAGGTGACGTCATTTTGTTTGCACTAGCGCGAAATTCGATCTCAAATTTCTTTTATAGGCCCCTGATCGCTAAAGACATGGCTAAGGCGATGACCGGGGAGTCATCCTTGAGTGTGCTTGAAGTCAACGCCAGCTAATATAATGGAGACTCATCACTAAATAGTAATGTTTAAGTGTACTACCATTCGATTTGCCTCAGCTTTACAAGAAAACTTATTCTTCGAACTTGTTTTGGCCGTTCGTGGCACATCTGACACTATGAATCTGTGTAACTTAGCAGTGACACAGACAAAAGGGCGACATGTTAAAACAGGAGCATCAAACACGCGGCCCGTAATCGAGAAATCTATTTACAGTGCCTAAAAACAGGTTGAATTGGATGAGTCAAATAAAAAAATTTAATAAATCACCTCGAAATTTGCCCAAGCTTTTGATATAGATATAGCGTGCGCTCCACTCATTGGCAGCGTTTATTAAGTTAAGACAACTTCGGATTGACTTTCACTCATGCGGCTGACCATTATGTTTTTTTTTTTCAATGAATACGAGCAAATGGGGTTTTACTTATCGAGAAGACCTGAGACACACCTCACTTCAACACCGCAGGGGCGTCTGCGCAAGTGGTCGTTTGGTGTGTAGCGACACCACGGACCCGAGCGAACGGGGGGGTTTCGACTCCCTCCCATGCCTAGCCGTGCGTGGCTTTGCCGTGTCCGGAGAAAAGGGGATAGGGGGGGTTGAGCCGATGCCGGTTGATTGGACCTTCAACGCCCTCCTGCAGTGGCAACACACCCCTTTGGCCCCGGCTTCACGTAGACGGCACCCCTGGGCTGACCAACCCAGGAAAAATTGGCAGTTGCCTTTTCCTATCTCTCTCTCCCTCTCGACATGGTAGTCTTTTCTCCTCTTTAAATCTATCCTGTCTTCTCTTTTCCATTTACTTCTACGTTTCCTGACGGCAAGGGTTAACCTTGTGTGTGTGTCCTCTCTTGGGTACATTATATACGGTTACAGTAGCTGTGTACAGCTGGCGTTGGCATGCCTTACTATAAACGCAAGAGCTGTCGCGTCCCCATGTTTGGCTCCTTGGTGGGTGGCTGGCATGGCTGCCAAAATAACTCCTACTGTCTGGCTTCTACCTCTTTCCCCTACTTAACGATCGTCCTCACTCAAAGAGGGGGCGCCCTGAATTGACTGAAAGTATTTTTTTCATGAAGCCCCAAGAAACTTTCCCACAATTTCATGTGATTCACTGCGAAACAGTGAACAAGAATGCTAGAACAATCTCACTCTTTGTAGTATCTAAATGTCTTACCGAAACACTAGGCTGGGGATAGAAGACGACAAGAATTATCAGCGGAGATCTTATCCTCAAAGTCAACAACAAAGCACAATTTAAAAACGAACTTTCAGAACTTTCTCTGATTGGAAATGCACCTGTATCAGTCACACCACACCGCTTTCTTAACAGCTCGCGAGCAGTGGTATCTGGCCAAGACTTGCTCGGCTTGTCAGAGAGTGAACTGCTCGAGGGCTGGAGTGAACAGTTTGTCATGAATGTACAACGAATAACAATCAGGCGCGATAATAAGGGAATCCCCACAAAACACCAAGTCCTCACATTTGTTACCAGTACGCTTCCAGGATATGTAAAAACGGGTTATTTGAAGTTGAATGTCCGACTGTACATTCCCAACCCACAGCGCTGCTTTAAGTGCCAGCGTTTCGGTCACGGCTCTCAGAGCTGCAGTGGCCGCCAAACCTGTTTTAAGTGCAGTTACCATGACCACCCTGAAGACAACTGCAATGAAACTCCCCTGTGTGCAAACTGCGAAGGTGCACACCCAGCCTACTCTCACACATGTACAGCATGGAAGAAAGAAAAAAGAAATAGTAACACTGAAAGTAACCGAAAACATTTAATTTAAAGAGGCATGGAAACATCTTACTTTTGTGCAGGATCCTTCATTTGTGGACGTGGCATGCACGGGGGCAGTGCCACAACGGTTCGCGGCACCCGCTCGTACGACACACCGTGGACGGACGTTACTGCAATCCGCCCCATCAGCGGAAGCAGCAGCCGGTGCTGCTCCGCACTAAAGGGCATGCAGGCATTGGGACCTGTAGCCCCAGGGCGTTCTGTTGCAACAGAAAGCCCGAAAACACAAACAAAACTGCGCAAAACCCGCGAACGGGCATCCATCGTCTCTACCAAGGCAATGGACGTAGCGTCTAGTCCAACGACGTTCCAGACGCCGAAGGGTAGGCGCAGCTCGTCGGAGCGTGCCAGAAAAGTGAAAACACCTGTCACAGGGCCTGACAAGGGCTCCCTGACTTGAAGTAAAAGTTCTTCCAGTACACACAGCACTACTTTACACACAACATAGAGACACAAGTTCTACAATGGAACATCAAAGGACTGCGCAGAAACCTCGTTGATGTCCAAGAACTTTTACACAAACATTCACCAAAAGCGCTGTGTTCAAAAACAACAAAGAAAGTTCTGAAACATGGACTTTCTACGCCAATATGTTATACTTTGAAAGGACAGAGATGATGCTGTAGCGTCATATGGTGGTGTAACGATTATTGTTAATCGAGGAGTAGCATGTACTCATGTACCGCTACAAACATCCCTAGAGGCAGTGGCTGTTCGAGCAGTTCCATTGAATAAGCTCGTCACCATCTGCTGTCTAGACATACCACCGCAACGCCACCTGAAAAAACACGAATTTCAGTCTTTAACAGATGAGGTACCAGAACCTTATCTGGTTCTAAAAGACCTGAATGCGCACAACAGTTTATGAGGCGACTGCCGATGTAATGCACGAAGTCGTCTCATAGAACAATCTCTCTTTTCATCAGGTGCTTGTCTCTTGAATAGCAAAGAGGCAACATATTATAACCTTGCCAACAAAACTCACTCCTTCATTGACGTTAGTATCGCATCTCCTTCTCTTGCACCACTACGTCAATAGAAAATTTTAAGTAATCCCTAAGGAAGTGACCATTTTCCCGTCGTCTTCAGTTCACCAACATAATACGAATGTCCTTCACGAGTTCCCAAATTGCTGACATACAAAGCCGACTGGGAACAGTTTTACAACATTACTCATTTAGGTTGGACAGACATATGTGCGTTAAGCATAGATGAATCTGTGCAGTACTTCACAACTTTCCTTGTAGACGCAGCAGCCAAGTGCATCCTGCAAACATCTGGACTGCCCAGCAAGCGACGCGTCGCATGGTGGAACACTGAGTGTCGTAATGCGCGAAAGGAGCAGAAAATGGCATGGACGTTGCTGCGGAACTCGCCGACAACAGAAAACCTTGACATCTTTAAGAAAATAAAATCTCAAGGCAGGAGAACGCGTCGGCAGGCCAGAAGAGAAAGCTGGCACAATTTCGTATGAGGGATCGATTCATATACACAAGAGGCTAAAGTCTGGAACAGGGCTTGTAGCGCAGCAGGAAGACTCCCAGTCGTAAGCACACAGGGTGACAGCCTGGAAGATCATGTGAACTTCCTCGGTGCCCACTACGAGCAGATGTCTAGCTCATCCCACTATACTGAAGCTTTCCAAAGATGTAAAGCAAGGGTAGAAATGCAAAAACTGGAACACAAGTGTACAAAATACGAGGCATACATTCAACTTTTCAACCTAATTGAGCTACAAATATCACTAAACTCTTGCAGTAATTCTGCCCCAGGCTACGAACATGTCGTGGATGAAATGATGAAAAACCTGCCGCTTAAAATGCGAAAAACATTACTCTCCTTATACAAAGCTACATGGCTTTCTGGCACCACCCCTACTTCCTGGAAAGAGGCTGTAATTATTCCCATTTTAAAAAAGGGCCAGGACCCCTCCTTAGTTTCGAGTTATAGGCCCATTGCACATACAAGGTGCCTTTGTAAACTTTTTGAAAAGATGATAAACCACTGGCTTTTACATTTCCTTGAAACACACAATCTGCTCGACCGATTCCAGTGTGGGTTTCGAGAGGGTAGATAGATCCACCACCGATCATCTGGTGCATATCGAGGCAGAGATACGAGACGCTTTTGTCCAAAAACAATACTTCCTAACTGTGTTCCTCAATATCGAGAAGGCCTACGAGACAACATGGCGTTTTGGCATATTAGGGGAATTGTCTCTCCTGGGTGTGCGTAGTAGATTGTTTTCCGTAATCGAGTGTTACTTGTTCAATCGGACATTCCGTGTCCGTGTGGGCAGTGTTGTCTCCCAAACTTTTGTCCAAGAAACGGGAATACCGCAAGGTGGTGTACTTTGTTGTACACATTTTATTATCAAAATGAATTCCTTGCACCTGTCCATCCCCTGAAATATCTTCTATTGTACATATGTTGACGACGTTCAGCTTTGCTTCAAGTCATGCAACCTGGCAATATGTGAGCGGCAGGTTCAGCTTGGTTTATACAAGGTCTCCAAATGGGCAGAGGAAAACGAATCCAGACTGAACCTACAAAAAACTTGTGTGTCTTGTTCTCCCGAAAGAGAGGCATGCACTCAAAACCTGACATTCAACTGAACGGCCACCGTCTGTCTGTCAAAGACGAGCGAAAATTTTTAGCCCAAATCTTGGACAACAATTTCACCTTCATACCGCACATTAGGTATCTAAAAAACAAGTGCATCAGATGCATGATTGCTCTAAAAGTATTGTCACGCACTACATAGGGGAGTGACAAGACGTGTCTGAAGAACTTGTATAGGAGTTTTGTACGCACTCGCTTGGATTGTGGAGCAATAACCGATCAGTCTACAGAAAAGCGAAAAAAGCCTCAGTACAGCCGACTCGCTAATTCCAGAACTTCCTTGGAACAAAGTAGACTTCTTTCATTGATATATTTCAAAGCCCAAAATAAGGCCCCTTGGCATCGCAGGCACAAAATTTCTCAAGCATTCAGGGTTGGGTTTACGAGGAACGAACTGTTTAAAAGCGTTCGCCTGCTTCACGGTATCATTTGTTAATCGATACTCAAGCACTCTTCTCGCGGCATCTGGAGACAGCCATTGAGGATGGCTTTTATGAAAGCTCTAATGCACCAAAGCTTGTCCTTTTATTTTCTTCTGCAGCGACATCAAGTTCATTGACCACTTTCAGTCGGGATCGTAGCATAAAATACCGATCTCTGGCCATTTTGTCTGCGGCAACTGGCACTCTGGTTTTAGTACTCCAGTACATTCGCATTTTGGGTGTATCCAAGACAAGACATGGTGATTGACATTCCAAAAAATGTTTTGAGATCATCCGCTCTGATGTTCAAGCTCTTACCAGTTTCAAGAACATGACCTGTGTTCATTAACATTGCCGTTGCGTCCAAGAGCTCATCCGGAACGTACTGTTTCAAGTAATGAAGATGCCACCATGATTTTTGGGGGTGCGTGTCGACGATAGGCTGAAAAGCTGACATTTACGAATTCTTCATCCTGCAAAGGAATTAAGATGCATTAATACACATAGTCCTAATATTGTCCCAAAAAGTAAATGACAGCTGCAACAAGAGCGTAAATATTCACTGCTTTGTCTTTTTCCAGCGGCGGGGTCTTTGCGTCCCGAAAGATGTGGAAGTGGAGCTCGACGCCCCAGGGGAGCCTTCATTCATTTGATCTTCATCTTCAGAACTTGACTCATTGTGCAGGAGCGATGAAGCAAACACGAAGTCTTTAGCAGAGTCGTCATCACTGTCCGAGAGGTCCAAGTCTGAGGTGTCCCGCTCTGCAATTCTCTCCAAGATTTTCTCAGCCGTGGCATCACTCATAAGGGGCCTATTACCTACAAAAGAAAATACGTGAAGTGTAAATGTACTAACGAGAGAACTGCAGCAAAAAACGTATTACTCTCTGTGGAATACGCGCGTACCTTCGCCTTTTTGTTGTCGTTGACACCCAATGTCCAATATATTGGACATTGTCAAATACGCAACGCATGCAAAAAAAACTACTCCAACTCTTGCTCAAATACGAATTTCTTTGTGTGCTCCAACGTCTTACGAACACAAATCAATCCTTAATTGCGCTCTAAGACATCTAAGAATGAATATAAATCCACTTACTTCTTAGGCGGCTGCCGTAAAAATTGTTCGTGCTCTATCCCGCCGTTTCCAGTGGTGCTGAAAGGCGGAAAACACGCCGACTTTGACCGAAATCACTAGATGGCAGCACGGGTCCAACAAAGAGCCGAGGAAACGCTTTCCGTGAGCAGGCAAGCGCTTGGAAAGCCGCAGTGCGCTGTGTTGCAATGTCCAATACATTTTACACATTTCCCATTGCCAGGTCTCAGAAGGTTATCTCAAAGTGAAGGCAGACAAGGACCACCCTTCGCATTTCACAATTGATGACATGTCTACTTCTTTTCTGTTTGAAAACCAGCCATCTTTGAGGCAGCCCTATTCACTTCGTGTGAGGGGACTTTCTGAGGAAACCGGTGTGTCACTCTAATATCATCTGATGGCTCCCGCAGCATGTCTGCCATCATGGCAGTGGCAGTTGATAGGTTGTGATGTGTCTTTTTAGAGTTTACAAAGAACGCACCCATTGCACATATCTGCACATACTTAGAACTACAACAAAAATACACATGTTCTGAGTTCTTTACGGATGCTGCAAAGTCCAATACTTCTGATTCGTACGCAGCCGTTGGCCCATCCTTTTCGGAAGCCGGTGTTTTGCACCCTGATACAAGCATTTTCACCGGTGAAACTTATGCTATCCTTGCGGCTGGTGAACGCATTGCACATATAAAACTACGAAATCGGTAATTTAGAGGCACTATCTGAGGGTGGTGGAAGCCTTAAAAAGACCTAAAAACATAAAAACCCTGTTCTTGCATCCTTTTATTCATTGCTGTGCACAGTCTACTCATCCAAACAAACAGCAGGTTGTAGTGTGCTGGGTGCCGGGGCACCGTGAGATACGGGGAAACGTTTTAGCAGATCAGCTGGCTGCATCCGCCAGCAATGATGCCGCTAATGCATCAATACCTATCCCTGCACTTGACATGAAACCTTTTCAAAAAAAAAAGCTCAGAGGTTATTGGCACAAAACTTGGGATAGACACACCAGTAATAAACTACAAGTTATTAAGTCACAACTTGGTCATTGGCTGCCTCTATCGAAATCACGACACACGGAAGTAACACTCACAAGGCTAAGAACAGGATATACATACACTATACATTCATGTCTTCTGTCTACCGGTGATCCACCATTATGTGAGAGATGTGGAGAACCACTTACGGTTCTCCACATTCTCGTCCAGTTCAATGAGTTAGATGCTCTAAGAAATAATCACTTTTTACTGCCCTACCAACAGCAGCTTCCACTGCACCCTGGGATGCTTATCGGTAAGAATCCGACTTTTAAAATTCGCTCATTGTTTACATTTTTAAAAGATACACGTATTTTCACTGCATATTTCAAGGTGACCTGTAGCAGGACCTCTGTACCGAGGCCACCGCTGCGGTAATTACATCTCCGCCATGGTTTTATTATGATGTTTCGACATCCACTTTTACTGCACATATTTCACGCCACTGTCATCATTTTATTACTTATGTTTTTACCCGTGGTAGCGCGAGAAATTTTAGGGCCCATATACAGCCACGCACCATATCATTGTTCACTTCTCTAGTCACTGAAATGGCACTCTTTGGCCATCAATTAGCCCTTGCGCCATAAAGCACCACACAGCATCATCATCACCATCATCATCATCACACCGCACTTCAAACAGAAGAACTAACGACATGAGAGCCTGAATAACGTTCTTTACTAAACACTTTACAAAACTGAAATAGTGTGGTACAATGAAACTATTTCAGCCACAACTGTTGCTTGTGGTGTTTTTTTTTCTCGTTATGACACATTCTATACTAGACTATTCATCATACGTTTCAGCAGCTAGTCGACTGCACATTTCTATTGGCTGTGAGCAGTCAAAGCAAATAGATTTCTTATTGTAGGCGTGACACTAAACGAGAAATATTTCATACTTCTGTAGTTGTAAACAAATTGAAGCTGTGAACTTGGAGTATATATTGTTACGGTAAAAACACAGCTGTGATTACAGCTAGCTAGTTGAGGAGCGCTGCCGATATGGTCAGCTCGTACCAGTGATCTTGCCTCATCCTCTTGATAGTCTCTTTGATCGCTATGCCACTGACACATGGCGATATTTACCCATGCAATCTGTATTGGCCAAAATTCAAAAAATGAGCTTGCCAATTTCAAATTCGTCATTGATTAGATAAATGCGGTACACACTCAAGGCGCAACTAAGAGCTCACAATAGCAAATATATTATTGCGAATTGTGTTCTGAGAACATGTACTTCGCACCTGAACAATAGGTGACAAATGAGGTTTGCAGAGTCGTAGAATCACTAGCAAGAGACTGTTGTTCTGTTTCTTCATTTCCCGCAACTAGCGTGAAGCAGTTTCTAAGTGCTTGCACGTAAGAATACTTGAGAAGCAGATATGGCATATCTTGAAGCGGAAACATTTTCCACCATAATAAATGCAGTGTATCGTACACTGAGGGTTTCTTTCAACTTTTTTCAAGTGTGTATTATGTGGCGGTATATTAACAATCGTTATCCACCATTACTAAGATATTACTCTTTAACGCTGCGGTCAGACCTCCATCTTACATCTTAACTCTTGCAATTGTTTTCAAGAGTCGTTTTTTTTCAACTGTTTTCTTCTAAAGAATGTCGAACATAGTAGCCTGCTAACTGCGTACTAAGTAAACAATTTAAATACTGTTTTTACATATAATTTTCTATCAGAATTAGGAAGTGTCACTTCACGTTGTACCTAATATAGTAAAAGCTCGTTAGTTTCACCCTCCTTAATTAGAAATTTTGACGAGTCGGACCTACGGCTTAGGCCCTAATAGGTATACCTTAACAGCGTCAATTGGGTCACATATTTTCACAACAAGGTTCCCCATGACCACCCGTGTATGCCACCAGTTAAGCGCGGCTCATGTGCAGAAAAGTGACGAAAGCGACTGATACAGCCAACCAGAAACAAGAGTGCCGATCTGCATTGCCACTGTCTTTATTCAGGACGTTACCTTAACCAAAAAGGAAAATGATCCTTCTCTTTTTAGGAATCGGTATAACGCAAACATGACACGTGGCTAGACAGAGAAATTTGTTCGTATAAAGTGCATTGTTTTCCCACAAGGGGGAAGGAATGATTGCCACAGCGACGAATAGTCATGTCACGCCAACAACGGCCAGAAGCTCAAAATGAACATTCGAAACTTGCCGCGCGCACCTCAAGAAGAAAGCAAGCACCAAATGAACATAAACAGTACAAGCACTGGCAACCAACTGTCAAAGCCCGACAAGTAAAGCATGCTATTCCAATTGTGCTCCACCTTTCGGAAAGTGGGGCACACAATAATACTTCAGCTAACATTGAAAAGGATTCCACACAGTTATTCAAATTCTTACTAGCATAGCCACTGCGAGTTGAATATGACTTGCATTAGGCTAGTTTTTTATTTCAAAAGCAAACTCAGGAGATCGCCGGAATCAATAGGTCATGTTACATGCAGCATAGCTGTATAGTAAGCACCTCAGCGATCCAAATTGATACAGCACCTCCTCCGACCAGGACATCCAGCTTGAGTATTTTCAAAGTCACATTTCCGTTCACAAGTTCCTCCAACCATGGTGCACGTATCACGTTTTCCTGCACACATAGTAATCTGAAATATTATTATCCCCTAACAAGACGAAATACTCCCTGTGTATATCCTTCATTTCAAAAAGTGACGGCGTATAAAAGTTATGACAGATTACCTCATTTACTTACCGTTATATTCGTTCAGCTTAAATAACGACCATCAATACGCAGACTAAATGTAATAAATCACGACATTACTGTTTGCAGTTGCTGCAATAAATAGCGTATGAACACTCTAAGTGGCCTAATGTCCACAGCATCGCCGTGTCTTTCCGCATGTATATTGCTATGTATAAAGGTGCATACACATATACAGGGTGTTTGTTTAAACGGCAGACCAGGCGTTTAAGAAAAAAAACTGGCAGTCAGGCCCACGTCGTCTTTTCTTCGAGGCAAATTTTGCAACACCTAAAGGTAAATCCAAACGAGTACACTCCGAGGCAAATTTTGCAACACCTAAAGTTAAATCAGAACGAGTATTCAACAAAAACTCGTTGTTTTTTGTATATTGTCCTAAAGGCTATTGTCTAAATAGAAGAGTTATAGGGAGTGACAACTTATGGCGCAACTTTTTGTTTAAAAATAGCAAAAAGCACACCTTATTTCGCATATTGATTATCGAAATTCGTGCTCGAGATTATGCTCTGATATGAAAGTGGGGTGACAGGACTAAAGTCGGCACTTGCCTAAAATACGGTCTCTACTTGTGCCAGATAGAGATGTGTGTATATAGACCCCTGCGTTTTTTCACTATTAGAGACCAGATTTAGGCAAATGGCTACTTTAAACCTCTCGCCACGTTTTGATATTCCACATATTTTTGAAGAAACGAACAGATTTATTTCGAAGATGATTGGTTCGCACACCACAGAATAGAGTGAATTTTTGTCTCTTTTACTTGCTCTCAATTTAGAGATAATAATTACAGTGTATTCGGGAAATCAAAAGTAATGTGTCGTGCGTTTTCCGTGTCCGAATTGCCTACCGACTTTACTAGATGTGTTTATTACAGAAAACGTACCCCTCGGACAACTGTTCTACTTAAAGAAGTTTTGCAGTATTTTTACCATGCCTCTAAATGCCCAGTTAGTCGTTTTTGCTTAAATGTTTATGACCACCTGCTAACGTTTACTTGGAAAGTTCCACCTACATGGACACTATCTAGCTTTATGCTTGACTTTCAAGCCAAGCTTGATTTCGTTAATAATATTTTCTTGCAACAGTAATTGCGCTGAACTCTATAGAGCTGCTTAGCCCTATCGTTCAAGCATTTCTCTAAAAAAACCGCCAAAATTTGTTTGATTAGGCGCGCAATTTAACAGGAGCCGCCTCACTTACATGGTTAATTTGCCATGAGCACCCAAGAATCATAGTTGTTTCCGAAGGAGAAATGACACAAAAGTTACGCACAAAACTACATTCCCTATTCGGCAAGAATGGTTGCTTTTATGCCTTGACATAAATTTCCAGCGTCGTTGCTGGTGAGCACTATACGATTCCAGTGTCGTTTAAAACATCGGATGTTCTGAAGTACGACTTTGGTCTAATTGCTTAAGAGGACACGGAGCTTTTCTTCTCTGTGTAGAAGGTCATTACCAGTTACAGAAGGTACAGCTATGAAGTGGATATACTTGAAAAAAGTAGTAGTTGTAATTTGCTTTGGTTTCACAATTTTGTCAGTGATTATTGGACTATTTCAAGCATGTTGTTTGCGTAAATTTCTGTAAACGTTCAATTCGATCGTTCGAAATATGTGTGGAACACATGATAGGATATCTTGACTGATAAGTTCAGATACTGTCTTTAACCATAAGATTGTTCGAAGTACATAACAGAGTTCATAACGTAGACAGTCGAGTAAATTGTACAAACTAAATAGATGCTTCTCTTGCATTTATTGTCTGCGTGTTGTTGTATGCCTTAATTTAATCATGCGGAACAGGCAAAATAGAGCTTGTGTTTACCAGTACTTCCAGCTTTCAAGCGTTTTTCTTTTGCTTCTTTCAGCACATGCGACGCTCAAGGAAATGACAATGGCTATTTATATTATATATTCGCAGTGTTCTTGTTGAATTAAGCCAATTTATCGCCATAAGCACAGCGGTGTTGTGGGGCATAAGCGTGGCCATGTTCAATTGCTGTCAGCTTTGTGCTGTCATAATGACATCTTGTTTTGGAAACAATGCCGTGCGCACTTAATAGAAGGTAAGCGAAAGGTAAGAAGACAAATAAGCGCAAACTCACAACTCAGTTTATTGAAGGAACTACACGAAGTATGAATATCAAGGTAAATCAAGAGCCTGTGAGCGTAAAAAAGTATCAATCAAGGAACCAAATGAAGGGAAGGTAAAACAAATTCAAAACAAAACACATCATGACAGTAATTTTTCCCTAAGTGGTACCTTTAGAGTGTAGCTGAGTGTAAAGTTATTTATGGCTCAAAAAGTGAACCATTTCTCAGTTAGCAAATTGATAATCTGCTTACGCATGTTTTGGCGCACCTTCTGATATGAAAGTAATTTGCTATTTCCCAAGTTAGGTGCTCTTTGCGATAAATAAAAATGTTAGTGGAACAGTAAACACAATATTATTAGCAGTTCTTGCATCGCTCGGTAAGTGGGAATGATTGCCGCTGTCCAAAGTTTTCATAGGGTCATTAAGTCGAGTGATAATGTGCCGGCTTAATGGGGATAGCTAGCGGAATTAAATTATAGAATGATAAAATATCATAATAAAATGTGAAATGTGCATATGAAACTGATAAAAGTATTGAAGTGATGGTGACAGGTAAGTTAAAAATATTTGTGAGAATTGCTTTATCATTAAATCCATCGGACAAGGCACGCCATTGTTTCAAATGTTTGGTATTTAAAGAAAGTGTAAGGTGCCTACATTGACGGCGTTGGAGGCTCAGAAGGCAGTTAGAGGCACAAAACGCATCTTATATTGCCTCTAAAATCCAGCCTTCAGTCATCAGATACCACGAACTATTATTAACTTCATCTACAGAGGCTGATGAATGCATCTTACTCAAATTGCAGCAAACTGATGTTCCTTTGCAGCCACTTCGAAACGGTGTCATGTGTTTTGCAGGGCAGTGGGTAGGTGGTACACAGCCATATGAACGAATACACGGGGGTCTCTTAGGTGAAAATCTTGCTGCAAAAACACACGTTTTAGATAGGTTATTAGAATTGAAATGGTTATTGCTATTCTCACAATGAGAAAAAAACAAAAAAAAACTGGAACATGCCAGAACGTAAATGAGCATTTATAAAACAAACAGTTTCTGAGACTATTCGTTGGCCTAGTTGCTCATTGACATACCTTAGCTGCCTGTCTTTGTGATTGTGTGTTTCTTTAATTTGTGTTTGTGTTATTTCGCGGCTAACGTATTTCATTAGGCACTTCCAGAAAAAAAAAGTTGGTATTCATGAAAACGCCTTGCTCAAAAACAGTTCAGATGCTACCGACAACGCACCACGCGAGAAGCACCACGAGTGAATGTTTTAAAGTGGCTATTTGATTAGTAAGGGTTCAAAAATAGTTCACCATTGTCCCTATAATGAACAGTATGACGAAGGTTGCTCCGTGTTGGCGCCTTGTAAATCTGTTTTATATGTCACAAAATGGCACTATGGTCGGATATTTAGCAATTCCTAGTGAATTCAGAGACCCGTTCTACAAGTGCTAAGCTGCCTCTCGAAGTAGGTTTCTTGTTTATATGGTTGATGCAGTGCTCCAATAGTATCTCCTTCTTATAGGTCATAGGCATTGGCCACAATGTATAAATAGTACAAGCGTAATCAAAGCTTTCCTTATTCTGACTAGCATGAGTGGTCTCACAGCTTCTATAGCAGTAAACAGTCTACAAGAACCGTCTTTACCAATATTGCGTCATGATCTTGCAATTATGAGGGGTCCTTGTGCCTATAAGCAGCATACCGGTAGTACCAGAGTAGATATATTTTACTTCATTTCCGTATCACACACACACTTAGCTAGAATTGCAGAAATGCGAAGATGGCCAAATAGCGATGAAAAAAGCTCGCCAATCCAATGCTTATTGCATTTTCTATGCTGCAGCCTTGAAAAAGACAAGTACTTGTCAGAACGTTGGCTCTAGCCTACACTCGTTATCAAAACCTTTTTAAACACACCATACAGTATTCATAAATCGTTGCCAATAAACACTACAATTATTGATCTGTGTTCGATTTTGGGCCTTAATACGACAGGCTACTTGAAGTTGAACTATCCGGCTTACGCTGTCCCAGTAATGTGTTTTACCCAGGCCTTAACTCATAGCTTGTTTGATAACACTGCTCTAAAACAGTTATCCACTCCATTGTCTTTCGTCACTGATATCAAAGCGTTCGACTCATGGCTTTGTGATAAGTATTCATGTGAATGATGTGTGGGTAGGCATATTCAGCAGTATTCGTAATAAATAGATGAGAAAGATGATGGGGCTGTAGGAAGCACGAAAACGTATCGACGCTGTTAAAATGTCCTTATGCTGTTCTAGGCTATATGAGCAAAGAAACGTGTGAGAGAACGTGAGCAGAGGTGAAGACACGTTGTATAAGTAAAGCAAGTGGGCTATACTGTGAGAAAAAAGGTTAGTTGACTTTTCTGCCTCCTTGCTATACGTGCTGATGGCATAGAGCTTCAATTCTGTAATAGAGTACTAAGTACTCCAAATCGTTAACCACTTTTTCTAAGCACGCGATTCTTCTTAATGAGACACTTTAACTCTAGTTGCATATAATTATACTTCGTTTAGAAAGTCATGTGACGCTCAAGATAGAGCAAGAGATTCTTTGAAGAGTCAAGTTAAAGTAACATGTCGGGGTTCACCCAAATAGATAACACATTCTTTATTAGAAAGCAGGGTGCAAGAGTGGAGGCCTGTCGAGATTTACGGCGAATGCCTGTCCCAGGCTCCTTGTTGTGTGTAAAACAACATCCTATTATTCTAACATGGGGCAAATGCTGAAACGGTGTTCAACTCGGGCAGACCCACCCAGCACGTTCTTGTGCGAGCATGCCCAGATGGTGAACACCAGGGGTATTCTGGAGAACGTCCGTATGTCTAGGACACGTGAATAACTGTTCCAGGAGCCATCTTTTCCTGTATTCGCAACCATTGTTCAACCAGCCCAGCATGAAAATACTTTATTGGCGTCACCAATTTTCCATTGTATTCGTACACGCTTTTAGTTTACCAAACATCACCCTTTTCAAACATTTTATTTTTAGCTCGCGGTCTAGATCACTCTAGATGCTGTCATTTTGCTTGTGTGAATACTTGTTTCCACTTGCGCTATGCATGCAGGTTCTGTTTCTGAAGTACACGCAGAAGTCTTACAGAAAACACCTTTTAGTAAAGCAAATGAGCAAGATGTCTCACCAAACGTGAGCATTTATCGTTGGCGTCCAGCGCCGTCAGCATAAACAAAAGTTCATCATATGTTGTCCCATCGTGACCCGAACATTTAGGATGATATTTGGACGCTCACTCCACAGGACGCTGACTCCCAGGAAACTTTTTGCGTTTGATTGGCATTTAATTGCCTTAAATATCATTTTATTGTGATTGCACTTATATGAATACTTTGGCAGGATTCTCGCCGTCATTGTCAACGTCGCCGTCATTCCCCGTATATATATAGGTATGTATATATGGCTTTCGTCTCCAAGTCACATCAGGCGAATGTAAAAGGGCCCTTTCGAGTTTTTCGAAAAATTTTGAACCCATTTGCTGACTTTTAACTACGAACGTAAATTTCAACAAAATGGACCCAGACATGCTGCTACTATCTAGGTGCATTTAGAATCTTTTTTTTTTCTTATACTCGCCAAGCCCCTCTTTTGTGGTCCATTCAGGAGTACGACGTCATGTCGTATCAGTGCCCTGTTATCGCGTCAGGCCCACGTGTTCAGCTGCAAGTTGCTGGAAAAAGCATCAGTAATATGAACTGTATGAAAAAGATGAAATCGCAAATCTTGCTTTCCCAACTAAAGCATCGTGGAAAACCAGTTTGTGTGCGACAGAAAACTATATCGTTAAAGAACGCTAGATGCGCCAACTCTTGAGACATGTGGTACAAGAGTTCCCGCAGTATGTGGAGCACTTACTCGTCGATATTTTCCTCCTGTATGTCGGCGAAAACTAGGAGATGCACCTTAAGCCATAAGCACGTCGGGCTAGCTCACAATATCTATCTATCTATCTATCTATCTATCTATCTATCTATCTATCTATCTATCTATCTATCTATCTATCCATCATCTATCTATCTATCTATCTATCTATCTATCTATCTATCTATCTATCTATCTATCTATCTATCTATCTAGCTTGCTAGCTAGCTAGCTGGCTATCTTCATATAGCTCGTAATATAGCTAAAGCTAAATTTGCATAGCAGGGCCTCAATATGTGATGAACATAAATTTATGGTGACGGCATAAATGACACAAAAGGCCTGTCGTGCATGAAATGAAATCCACGTCAACAATGACGTGTGAGACATACCTGCAAACTAGAGTAAACGTTAAAAAGTATGCACAGCAGGTGGTTTACACTCTCAATCAACATGGTAAGAGTGAAGATATGTATAGAATACTGTGACATATCCAACGCACTGAGAGAACAGATATTGTCAGTACAAAATTGATTTATCACAGCACAGCGATGTCCGACTCTTGGACTAAATGAAAAAGGTTTTTGATCTGGGGAGGGTATTACAACGCCTTGTAGCCACGCCAGGACCGGAGGCATCCATACATCAGTTCTGATAGGCATTCACTATTCCCAACTGCGTTACTGCACATCTTATATGAGTACCGATAGATGGTAGACCCCTTATCGCCTCTATAACGAAGTGGTCTATCTATATAAAGCCGCATCTTTACTGGAATAGAGACTTTAAGTAAAGCAGTTTTATTGCTCCCTTAATATTTGAAATATATGATTAGGTCAAATGGGTGTAGTGCAGTGCTTTCACCAAATACCCGAACGACAATTTGAGATGACAGAAAAGCGGCTGATCGTAGACTATCGGAACGTTGAATTCATAGAGAACTCATCAGTGAAGCTGAAACTGGAGTACTGAAGAGTGCATGCCTTCGGAGGCACTTACGTGGTGATTGATAACGATGGGGAGAGCAATGTCTTGAAGTGAAGCGAATTGTTGCCTGATAACAGCCCTTGCTCATTCCAACGTCACAGTGCAAAAGAAACGGTGTCGTGGTTTGTGTGTCTCAAAAGAACCTAGCACTCTCGCTTTTTGGTGCTTCGGTTTAGATCACACCTACGTGTGAAATGCCCCTGATTTCAACACTCCTCTATAATTACCCGTGGCCGCTTTTCGAAAATTTCGAGCGGCATTCAGTAGAATAGGTAAGAGAAGCGCATTGTATTTCCGCTCTACTCTTCTTGGCCAGTCGCCCACGCTTGGCGACTGGCCGAGAACCATGTAGTAAAAGAAGTTTAACTTTTGCTACCTTATATATTTTAAAACAATGAAGATGATGGCCAAACCTGACAGATTAGCAATAATTAGTAAAAATTACGGTTAAAGAAATCAAGCGCACAATTTGAACTTACGAATAAAGTAATACTCACAGAAAGCACTTCAACTTTATTTATATAACCCGAATGTGTGCTTCCATTTTGTAAAAAAGGTACTCATTCTCATTTGTGTAGATAGTGCCATATTTAGTGTCGCCCGGTATCTGCAGATGGCCACAGTCACATAAACTTAATGCGGAAGGTATTGAAACATGTCGTACTTCAGCTAGTTTAAAAATATTTTGATGAATCTTCTGAAAAAATTGGCAGATCCATGTGCAGTGGGAATCGATAATATACGACGCACGAATGAGGAAGATTGATGTCAGTAAAAAGCACAACGTTATGAGGCGGAAGTAAATTATGCCTTTCATGACTTTCATCTCATGATTATCATGAGATGAAACGCGTCGTTGACCTTCATTCCTTTCACGCGATAACAATTTTGGTGTATGTGGGGCTAGCAAAGCGGCCGCGAGCGCATCATGAGCATGGTATGTTGTCATGTTGTTGCATGGTACGCCTGTCATGATAATAATGTTTGCACCAGTCATACACCATCGTCATCTATTGACGTCATGTAACACCAAAATTGGTATATGTGAAGTTAACAAACAACCGCGAACGCACTATGAGCGTAGCATGTTGTCAGGTTTTACGTGACACGCATGCCGTGATTATCATGTTTGGAGGAGTCAATTACCTTCGTCGTTTATTCGCGTTAAGCAATACTGAATTCGATATGTATGAAGCTAGCGAAACAGCAGCGAGCGCATCATGAAGGGCCCAATAAACTCCGACGTAACGTCTATGCGCTCAGCACGCTGGGCGCAGCGACGCTACACTAGCAAATTGCGAGCATTCTATACTCTGACGCTAGTCTCGACCGTCACGATCAGCGGCCGTCGGGGCGACCCGACGGCAACTGGTGTGATGTGCGACATGCTGCACTTCGTGCTGACGACGTTACTCAGACAGCACCGCGTCTGCCTCTCTTTGTGACGGAGGGACGCCTAACGCGCTCAAAGGCACATGCGTCAAAGGAACGAATCACGGCGCACGCGCGCTGGAGAGACATATTGGCACCTGGCGTGACGGGAAGCGGCGAAACGAACGCTGGTGCACATGCACGTGGAAGTGTATTGGTGCCTTGAGTGTCGCATGTAATCATGTTTTATTGCGATAGCAATTATATGGACATTCTCGTCTAGATTTCGCACAAAATCTCGGTGCAGAATCGAACGTGGGACCTCTGCGTCGTGAAAGCGAGGCGTTAACCACTGAGCCACGCTGGAGCACCTCCCTCACCGTTCAATTGGCAAGCTACTTATATCTACCACTTACCGCTGCTCACGATCATCTCGGGAGAGAATTGTGTTTTGCTTATTACCAGCAAGATGACTCAATGAGCGCGCGTGACCACATCATGCTGCGGCGCCCACTTGAATCTCCTACGCGTACTTTGCCCTGCTTAGCGAAGGGGAGTGACGCTCCTTCACGCGCCCTTATCTCGCGGCGGCAAGGAGGGAAAGGTCGTACGCATTGGCTGGCCTCGGGCTTTATCTGGAACGATTCTGCTGTAGTTACCAGGTGAACAAAGGACAGTGCAATCATTGCAGTCTCCGTTTGCGAAAAGCGCGCGCTTTTGAGACAGCAAAGTAACAAATGAGACGCTTATTCACGTGCATGCGTACGTGTGAGTACCTTTTGTGGGCCATCTGTTCGTGAGGAACGCGGGGCATGTTTCAATCTGCTTTCCATTCTGCGCGTGAACTTTCACTTTCTTGCTATCGCGTTCATTGCTTCACCTTTCCGGTAAAGCTGTGACTTTTTACATGACAGGCCTTTTACGATCAGCATGTTTGCACCAGTCGCATACCTTCATCATCCATTCACATGACGTAATGTCAAATTTGGCATATGTTAAGCAAGCGAAACGGCCGCGAGCGCATCATGAACGTGGTATGTAGTAATGTTGTTACATGACACGCATGTCATGATTTTCACGTTAGGTTCTGTCGCTTGTGTTCGCCTTGCAGTCATGTCATACCATATCAGTTTCGCATTATGTCATGTGAACGCAATCACCGCAAGGGAAGCAAGACCATGAAATGTAATTCATGACAGTCATAATGTATATCCCATGATTCTCATGTTATGACTAGTCAGTTATGTTTGTCATAGAGTCATGCTATGCTATACCAATTTTGGTACCGATACCAATATTGAAAAGGCCAGGGAAGCTAAAGGCCATAGGTGGCTAGATATAAAGATGGGTATATGGATAGATAGATAGATAAATAAATAGATAGATAGATATATCGATAGATAGATAGTTAGATAGATAGATAGATGGATAGAAAGATAGATAGATAGATACGCTCAAAGTCACCAAATTTCGCTAAGAAATGCTTCGCATTTAACAAATCATCTAACAAGTCATCTAACAAAACATCTTCCCCTTAAAGCAGGCACAGCGTGAAGATATTAGTATTTACCATATAACTCAAACAAAGTGAGACAACCTTTTTAAAACACAGCCAGTTTGCAACAATAGGAGGTACTTTGGACATGTATACTACTAGGTACTTTGATAAACTCATACTTACCTAGAGCGCTTGAAGCAATGCAAATACCAATAATGACTCATGCGAAATACATGACAGCATCAATCTCCTGCTAAAGATTCCAGTTTTCAGAAAATAAGTTGGTATCAGACGGCTTTACGGATCGTCGCTCTTTTAATATTCGCAAAGGCTAGCCCAATGTAATGAAAAAACAATATCCTTTGTCTATATATCTTGGTATTTGGGATTCTTGCGAACAAAAGCCATATTATTTCAGTATGATCAAAGCAAAAAATTTTTTTGTTTGATGAAGGAAGCATTTTGATTGAAGAAGAATACCGAAATTTGGAAACCCTGACTGAGTTTCTTTCGGCCAGCTGTAGCTCTTTTTGCCAGAAGACTGCGACTGCCCACAGGAAGCATGACGCAAAAATAGGGATGTCTTTTACAGCTCTTTACAACAGTATAGTATTTTCTACTGTGATTTCACGGCAATCGAAGCCAAACTCTTCATAACACACACACACACACAATATATATATATATATATATATATATAGGGGAAGAAGTGTCAAACTCTTCACTTCATAACACACACACACACAATATATATATATATATATATATATATATATATATATATATATATGGGAAAGAAGTGTATACATATGGGCTCGTTTTTTCGTGTTTTGACACAATATTAATGAGATCTAACAGACAATATTACCAAGGAATGTATAGGGGAAGATATTAGAACCAATGCAATGTAAATAAGAAGTAAAAAAAGTCGGCGAAAAAATTACTTGTCGTGAGCAGAAATCAAACCTACAACCTTCAAATAACGCGTTAGTTGCTCTACCACTGAGCTACCACGACAGCCATCCCCCCAGCCACTTTATTGGGTATCTATGTGAATTTAAACGTGGGAGTGTGAACTTATATGTGAATTTAAATGAAGGAAGCGGGAAATCAGGCAGCCACCCATAACTGTGGGACTGGGCTGTACTCCACAGTGGCCACGCTCATCATCGGTTGCCATGGGATCAAAGGAGGCACATTATTAGCCTCACGTGGATGACACAACTCGGAATAATTAGCTGTTGAACACGACATGTCTCGGTAGCACAGTGCCTCACGGACAATATGTCGAATGGTAGAAAAGAAGTTGAGGCCAGGATTCATGTCCGCACTGCCAACAGTTGTAACGTTAGCCAGCCGACCAATCTTGGGCATGATTTGACGCATCTTGAGCGTTTCAAACGTTCAGCATTGCTCAATTACGTCGGACAAAGAACTCAGGCTTATTTTCCAATCAGAAATTTATACAAGTCCTCAGCAATCCCTTTGAGCAGATGACCGGCTTTGTCCTCTTCCGACATGGTAGCGCAATCCACCTTGCACAGCCTTAACACTTCTTTTATGTAAGTGTTGCATGTCTCACCTGGTAGCTGCCCTCGTTGCAACAGTGTTTGCTCAGCCCATTTCCTTTTAGCAACCGAGTCGCCGAAACACGCCGTGAGCTCTTCCACAAAAAGGTCCCACATCGCGAATGTGTCCTCGTGGTTCTCGTACCACATCAGTGCGGTGTCAGTCAGGGAGATCTCCATGTTGGTTACCTTAGAGGCTGCATCCCAACCATTGGACTTGCTCATTTCTTTGTACTTTGTGAGCCATGCGTCGACACCTTCTCCATTTTTTCCTCAGAAGGGCGGTGGAACTCGGTAGTACAGAAGCGGAGCAGAAAGTGCTGTCCTGGCAACGCGTGCTTCTTCGGGCATGTCGAAGGCACTAACGGCAGATAATGGGAGACCGGCGAGTCGATGCTTCGTCGAAGTTGTAGCAGTGATCGTTCCCTAGTTGAAGCGCTTACCCAGCTCTTCCACCACTCTGTTGCGCTTGTTCCTACTACAGAACTATCCTGCCGGGAACCGGTGAATAATAGTAGCAGTCGAACATTTAACTCACTATGCCGAGACCTATGCTCTCCAGACTGCTACAACACAATAGATCGCCACTTTCATACTGCACGGATTTGTGCTGCCTCAATGAGGTCTTCAAGAATTGCTCAGCGACTGCGGCTGCGCCTTGTTATACGAGGTCACCGAAATATTGCTGGCTGACTGCCTTATTGTTGATCGCAAATGCGCTGCTTACCATACGCAGACCATGGGAGCTACAAAGTGCTTTAATGTAACTCTTGGTGACATGTTTGCAATGTATGTCACACTTGATCACTCTAATTGGAACCTGGTTCAGCCATTATAAACTACGCCTATACTACCGTGACGCAAGCCACAAACGGGTTTTCCCCCATTTTACCTCCTTTACGGCCACCACCCTAAGCATATGATTGGCAGCATTCTTCCCTATCGACCTGTCGCCTCCGAGTGTTCTCCTATATTGCACGCCAGCAGACATGCTGAAAAATGTCGCTAGCTAGCCCGTCGCTTTACTTCAGATGACCAGAACCACCAAAAAGCCATTCACGCTGCCTACAACTCGACTGTTGTTTTTCTACCCGGCAACCTCGTGTGGCTGTCAGTGCCGCATTGAACACTGGGACTTTTTTCAAAACTTCTTCCAAAGTACGATGGGTCTTACCACATCCTCAAATAGACTTCTCCGGTCAACTACCTCAGTGAGCCTATCACACCACCTTCTGACATGCGACGTCGAAACCACGAGGTCGTACACGTTCAAAGGCCCAAGCCGTATCCAGGTTTTACAACACCTGAAGATGCCTGAGTCACCAGGATGGCTCCTTTTTCTACGGGGGCCAATTGTAATAAAGAATAAGTAGATTGGAGCAAGGACAGCAGCATCGTGTGTGCACGAGATGCACGACCCAGCGGACTGAGCTTGGACTGAGCTCGGATCAAATCCCGGCTGTGGCAGCTGCATTACCGCGGAAATGTTGTAGGTGCGTGTACTCATATTTGGGTGCACGTTAAAGAACCCCAAGTGGTCTAAATATACGGAGCCCTCCACTACGGCGTCTCTCATAATCATATGGTGGTTTTGGGAAGTTAAACCCCATAAATAAATCATTGGGAGACAGGAGCATTTAGCTTTTAGTTAACGTGCACGCCACGAACATTTTTATTGTTCAACGAAGCACAGGAAAAATCTCCCACTGGCACCACCTTGCAGGTCAAAACGTAAGACTTGTTACACACTACGACTACGACTATGAGGGACGAACGGGTGCCGCTTTAAGGAGCTTCGCCGCTAAAATAGAAAGAGAATCTCACGCCTTTGCCTCTACCACAGATTCTTTCACACTATGCCTGGTGACAGTTGATTCAACTGACTCATCGGACATCCCGAACAAGCCACCTGAACGCAGTAATTCCACCCCGTACCTGCACCACTACATTCCATCAGTCATTCTTCGTAAGAACTGCCCGACACTTGAATGGCCTTTCAAAAGATGTTGCACTTGTCCGTGATGCAACACGCTTCCGATATACTATCGAACATACATGAATTGATGCCTTTGTACTTGCCTTTGTGAAGTGGATTGTCTTACTTGTATTGCCGCCATTTGTATCTACATTTTGTATTTTAGTCTTATTGATGTTTATTGTTAAATTGTTTATCGTTTTCTTTTTACTTATGATACCCACCCCTAATGCAATGTCCCTCGGGACCCTTGAGATAATGTCCCTCCCACCCCTCATGTAATGTCCCTCGTTTCCCTCTTTTTTCTGCTAGGCTGTGTTTGTCGGCTTGTTTGACCACTTCTCGTAGTGTCCTTCCTCAGCGTCTAAGGTGAAAACGCACAAACACGCGCGTCTCCTAGCAGAAAAGAGGCTTTTTTGGCCACTGACACCATCTCTTATACACGGCGTCGACTCATGATGCAGTTGACGTCATACCAGCTGTTCTGAATAAAAGAAAGATAAGGAGAGCAGCACGCGAGCATCTGTCCGTGGTTTAGGGGCTCTTTGGGGACGCCTACTGGGTACTTCCCTGGCTTTGCAAACGACGAATAATACCTTAGTGGGCCCTTGTGAAATGCACTTGCCGCAGGCACCTAAGGAGAGCTCGTTTTGTTTGTTTTTTGTTCTTAAGAAAAACTGCAACGGCAAATGTCATGTGGGCAAACCTTCATTTCCTCTCACCACGGTTGAAGTGTCCGCAGTGACTAGAAGATTGAAAATGAAGCAGAAGATGATGTCAACCATGCGGAACCACAGTGTCGATTTCCGTACGCACTACAAAGCTCAGCTATTTGATGCTAAGAAATTTCAGCTAATAGCTAGTTTTTACCCACAAAACGTTGTTGTTTACTTACGTTAGTGTTCGATATTTACTGATAGTTTTGCTACATATGAGCGTGTACACAAGAGAGAGAGAGAGAGAAAAATTTATTGAAAGAAGCTTGTGAGTGAAGGTGGGAGGGTTCCTTATTCCAGGAACCCTCTGTCTTGGACAGCCCGCCCAGCTCGAGCGACGAGTTGACGCTGCTTGACCCAGTCCGGCTGGGAGATCGCAGCCTCCCACGCTTCACTGAGGAGGTCTTGGTCCGCATCTGGTGCTGCTGCTCGTATTCTTGAAACGCTTCCTTCGCACTGCAGTAGGAGGTGCGCCAGAGTGTCTGCCACTTTGCAGTGAGGGCAGATGTAGCTGTGCAACGTTGGCCTCATATGGTGCAATAGTACGCCGTGTGTGAACGTGTTGCTTTGAAGACGCGAAGACGCCTATAGTCAGTCCCTTCGTCTCTTGTGAGTTTTGGATGTGGCGGGGGGTATAACCTGCGTTCTAGCCGATAATGTTGCAATAATGCATGGTAGTTAGTGATATGGCTTCTCTTGTCTCTGATTCTGTTGTTGAGTGGGAGGTGCCTCGGATCTCGTATGGGAATGCCCGGATGACGCATTCGAGGGCTGCGGTGTGTGCCGCTTCATTTCTCTCGAGACCTTCATGACTCGGAATCCACACGATGCATGTGTAGGGAGGAGGATTGTCCATGCGCTTTAGTAGCCTAATCGCCACCGTGGAGAGCCTGCCTTTCAGGTACTTCCGTGCCACTGTTTGTGAGTCGGTAAAGAACACAATGGGATCCTCACTCGTCTGGGTGGCGAGTGCTATAGCAGCCTCTTCAGCTCTTTCCGCACGTTTGGCGAGGATAGTCGCCGATGCCAGTACTGCGTCCTTGTAATCTGCGACAGTAATCGCGAAGGCATTAAGTCTCGGATATTTGGCTGCGTCCACGTATCGCGCCTGCAGGTCATTGCGATATTTTTTCCGGATCATGTTAACCCTGGCGAGCCGCCTTTCTCGGTTATGTTGAGGATGCATGTTCCGAGGGATCTGCTGAACTTCAAGGCTTTCTCGCAGCTGTGACGGTATTTTGCCTTTGCGTTCTTCGTTGGGTTCTAGGGTGGTCTGGTATCCTATGCGTCGAAGGACGGCTTGCCCCCTGAGTGACAGCTTGAGTCTCTCGATTTGGTTGATGAGGTGTGCTTCGGTGAGTTCTTTCCACGTATTATGAACTTCCATGCGAATCAGTCGTTCAGTGGAGGCGGCTGGCGGCAGTCCTAGGGCAAGTTTTGTAGCCTTTCGTATCAGCAGATTAAGTTTTTGTTTCTCCGCTGTCTTCAGGTTGAGGTAGGGAGTTCCGTATGTTATGTGGCTGTAAAGGAGAGCTTGTACCATATTTAGGGTGTCGTGTTCTTTGAAGCCACTGCGGCGATTAGCCACCCTTCGGATTAGGTGGGTGAGCTATGTCACAGTGTTCTGCAGCCGGGGTAGGGCAGCGGAGCCAGACCCATCTTTATGTATGTGTAGTCCAAGGACTCGAAGCGTGTCAACTTGTGGTATTTGGACTCCCTGTAGAAAGACTTGTGGGTCAGGAGTGTCGTAGCTTGGTGGTCTACCCCGGGTGCCTGCCGCAAGCACTATTAGTTCCGACTTTTCCGGAGCACATTGGAGGCCGCAGGTCTTGAGATATCCTTCAGTGATGGTAACCGCCTCTTGAAGTCGGTCCTCCTGTTCACCCGTGCTTGAACCTCTTGTTCATATAGTGATATCGTCGGCGTATAACGCGTGATGTATCACAGGGACAGCGTCTAAGAGACGAGGGAGCTTAAGGAGGGCCAAGTTGAAATGCACTGGTGATATCACTGAGCCCTGCGGCGTGCCTTTGTTAGGGAGTTCAAAAAGCTCGCTCCTGATATTGGCAATCTCTACAGTGGCAGTGCGGTTGATGAGGAAAGCCAGCATATAGGCGTATGTCTTGCCACCGCAGCCGACATCTTTCAGGCTACGCAGAATGGCTTCGTGGCTCACATTGTCAAATGCGCCCTTTACGTCCAAAGCTAGAACAGATGACTTACTGTGCTTGCTCAAGCGGAGAAAAATATCTTCCTTTATCTGCAAGAAGACGTCTTGTGTGCTGAGCATTTGGCGGAAGCCGAACATGGTGTTCGGATAGTGATAGTGACCATTGTCTTCGAGATGTGTGGTGAGTCTCTCGTTTACCATGTGCTCAAAGAGTTTCCCAGCGTAAGAGGTAAGAGAAATGGGACGAAGATTCGCAATTGAGATCTGCTTGTTTGGCTTGGGTACCATGGTCACCTCTGAGTGCTTCCAGGCTTGTGGTAGCTCGTCGTTCCTCTAGCAGTCGTTAGAGTGCCGAAGGAGCACCGTCAACGCCCGGGGCGGTAGCTGTCGTAAATGCTTATTGGTCACTCCGTCTTTTCCTGGGCTCGTGTTGCGCGTAAACTTAGCAAGGGCCGCATTTAGCTCTGCCAGCGTGAAAAGCTGGTCCAGTGCTTCGTTCGGTGCTCCTCGGTACTCCCTGAGTGTCGAATTGTTGATAGAGGTAGCTTGCTTGTTAACCAAGCCAGGCAGTTTTGCTTGAAGTTCTTGGAGTAACTGGTGTTCTGTACCCTCATAGTTGTGTATGAGCCGCTGAATTGTATTTCTTTGATGAGTTTTGGTGTGGGTGTCGTCGATCAGGGCTCGGAGAAAGCGCCAAGTCTTCTTTGTGCTCAATGTGCTTTGAAGGTTGTCGCAGAAGGACTGCCAGTTCTGGCTCGCAAGGTTTTCGGCGTACTCCTGTGCCTGTCTAGTGAGTACGGCGATGCGGCGCTTCAGCTTGCGGTTAGGCTTTTGCCGTTGCCATCGTTTAATAAGCGATCTTGAAGCTTCCCATAGGTGAAGGAGATGATTATCAACTGCCGGATTGTCCTCGTTCAAGTGTATCGTTTTGGTATGTCCGTCAGCAACACTTACAATACTGTTTAACCAGGTTTCAATGTCTTCGATAGTCGAATCATCATCAAGGTCATTCCTGTAGGTGGTCCAGTCCATGAGCCGAACTTTTCCTGTCTTGAGCGAGTGGTGAGCCTGTTAGACAATTTGAATTATGTGATGGTTACTCGCTAGAGTGTCTGGTAGCCTTGTCCACGTTGCGTTGTGCACGTCTCTAGTGAACGTGAGATCAGGATTAGTATCCCTCGACACGCTGTTGCCAACTCGGGTTGGATGGAGCAAGTCAAACCACAGCGTCAGACCGTGTTGCCGCGCAGCGTCGTGAACACGCGGCCCCTTCTTGGTGGTGCTGTGATAGCCCCAGGCCGCGTGTGGAGCATTGAAGTCCTCAACTATGACGAGTCGGTTGCCGTTAACCATTTGACGGAGCTCGTGGACGAAGTGGTTGTATTGGTGTAACTGCTCCCGCGGAGGGATGAAAAGGTTGGCAAGGTATTAGCTTTGTTGAGTCTTCCGAGTGGGAATTATCTCCACGATGGTGGGTTCGATGGCAATGTCTTCAATTTCATGAGCCTGTGCGGTTAGAGTCTTCTCGACTAGAATTGCGGTGTGGGGTGAGCATGTGAGAGTGCTGTAGCCAGGGAGCTTGATTTTTTCTCTGTGGGTTTCCTGCAACGCAATCATAACTGGATTATTCATTCTAACATATTCTTGCAAGTTTGCAGAACGAGGTCTGTAGGATGTGCAATTCCAGTGCCAAATTCGAAGAGTGGGGAGTGGCTCAGACTGTCTATGCGTGGGAACTGCCATTCTGGCAGTTCATTCCCACCTGGTGCCGGTCGTTTGGTGCTGTCGATCGAATTTCCGCTGCACTTTCGTCCCCTTAAGTTTTTCGCTCTTTCCGCTTGGTCCCTGATTGCTACACCAGCTGCTCATGGGTAACGAAATTTTTGTATGCATATGTTATAAAGTTATGCTGTTGTGCCATGAAGCCATCAAGCTTGGCGTCGAGCGTGCTTACAGTACGGGTCAGTGGGTCTTCCTTTTCCATAATTTTAGTAACCACTTTCTCTATGGTTGTGTCTATGGATGCGAGGAGTTTCGAAGTGAGGGCTTTCTCGAAAGCTTCAAGGCGTCGTTCGACGAGGTCGAGCATCTTCGCTTCATGTGCTTGCAGCCTTGCTTCTACCCGCTTCATTATTCTGGCTTCCGTCTGTTTTAGTATGCCGTCGTCAAGTCCTTGTGTGCTACACTCAGCTGGTGAGCGTTGTTGTACCCTTCGTTGTATATCTTGGACTTTATTTTCTAGAGCCCGGATGGTCGTTGTCTGAGCAGGCGAGATGGTCGAGGCACTTGTAGTATTTAGAGAACTGGGCCCGTCACTACCGGTCACCACGGTGGCGTAACTGATTCCCCTAACAAAGCGAGACCGTGATGGCGTGCGGAATCCAGAGCGACCTTTTTTTATAGAGCGAGAGCGACTTCGGTCCATTTTGGGGGGAATAGAGGGGGCCCGTGAAATTTCTAGTGTGATAACGGACCCGGGTAAATCATAGGTGCAAGCACTCCAGTGATTCTCACGGGCGCGGGCGTTATCGAGCTGCTGGCGTCCTACTTGATAAGGAGGGGGGTTGCTGCGGAATTTCTTCTTGCATTCCTTTCCAGCAGTCTCATGGTCTTCTCCGAAGATCTTGCATATCGGTTGGCATTCATGTGATTCTGTGTCCTTGTCGTGGCCGCATTTGTAGCAGAAGTTCGCTTTCGGCTGAAGGCAGATGTCTTGTCGTTGAGCTAGGGCGCCACAGGTTCGGCAATATTGGATGGACTTCCGGTATGGCTTGCATCGGTAGTCTCCACTGAGGTACGTCACGTAAAAAGGAACGTGCTGCCCGTCGAAAGTAATAACTGCAGCTGTGGAATATCCCAGCATGCGCGCGCCAAGGACGTGGTATCTTGGGTCTACGTGAAGTCCTGCAACAATCTCTGTGGGGCTTGTTCCTGGTTTGAGGCCGTAGATCACTTCGCGGCACACATTATCGGGGTGTCGAATGTGCGCATTCACTTGATATATTACTCCATTGAGCTGTATAGCATTTATACTTTGCAGTTTGGAAGCTCGTTCATACTTGCTGTGCTTGCGATGATCACATTCTTCACTTTCTGCACCTGCACTCACACATGGTCATAGAAAACCTGCTGGGCCAAGCCACTGGATCTTCCGATGGCCTGTGTAACCTCGATGAGTGTTCGTTTTGAAAGATCTAGTCCTGGTTGCGGGCGGAATACAATTTTGAAGTCATCAGTAGGGAATGGCCGCATCCTAGTGCTGCGTTGACGTTGCGTTTGAGATTCGGCGTCTGGCTTCACAAGTTGCGTAGCTCGTTATTCGTCTGACTTTTCTTTTTTGGCTGACCTGCCTTTACGGCCTGCTTGAAGCCCTTCAATGTGGGCTTTGCCTGTCATTTTGCCACTATTTTCATCAAACGTCCATTGTGATGCCGTTCTTGAGTTACCCTCCGTGTTGTCCACTTGCATCGTACTCGGGTTTTCTTGACTTGGGTTAGACGTCTGCGTTTCCACGAGAGCGTCAGCTCTTTACCTCAGACGCTCCGTCTCTGTGTTGCACGAGCAGCGTGCTCGTGCACCTACGAGACGCTGGCGTCCAGCTTGTTTCGCAGGCCCGTCCTCGTGCCACAACGGCGTTCGCGTGCAGCGCGTCCTCTGAATTCTTTGGCGATGTTGCGTCCCAGCGAACAGGCACAATATTGTTACGTGATTTCGGCTAACTGAAAGAGGGCATAGTGGGGCATACCCCAAAAAAGGTGGCTCAGACGTAGAGTAAAGAAGTGGACGTTGTCGGTGAGCTGCGTTGTGGCTGCGGACTGAGAACTGTTATTTTCCACGTAACACTTTGGTGGAGGTGCTGGGTACTCTTCTGACAACGGAGCTACGCAGTGGACGCCTCCTTAAGTCTGCTACCATGGCTCCGGGTGAGGATACGGCTTCTTCACCTACCTCAGCAACAACAGCAACCCGGTACGTCGCCCTCACGCAACCCCGTGATCCCGGTACCTATACTGGAGAGGACAACGCGAATGTGCACAAGTGGCTTAGCATGTACGAGCGCGTCAGCAAGCAATATGGCTGGGACCCAACCGTTATGCTTGCGAATGTCATTTTCTATCTTGACAAGACCCCTCGCATCTGGTTTCAGGCCCACGAGAACGAAATCACAAGCTGGGAAATGTTTAAACAACAGCTCCACGACCTCTTTGGCAACCCGTTTGGTCAACAGCTTGATGCCCGAAAGCAATTAGCTGTACGTACACAGACGTCCACTGAGCCCTACTTGACTTATATTCAAGACGTCTTAGCGTTGTGTCAAAGGGCTGATCCCAATATGACTGAGGCCGACAAGTTTTCGCGCGTTTAAAAGGAATCGCCGACGATGCGTTCAGCCTGCTTGTATTTACCAACGTAACGACAATCGAAGCCGTGATCAAAGAGTGCCGTCGTCTCGAGCAGGCGAAGAGCCGACGCATTTTGCAGCAGTTTCAGCGCCTACCCAACAACGCGGCAACGTCGTCTTGCGAAGCCACTCCTTGTCATCCGTCTACAACCGAAGACGTGACGCGCATTGTCCGACGTGAACTCGAGGCCGCTTACCCGGCTGCCAACAAACCGACATTGCCCGACGCCTCAACGCCAGCTGTCGCCTTGATCCAGGCTGTTGTCCGCCAGGAATTTGCTAACCTTGGTATCCTGTCCACTGCACCCACCCTGGATAATACTGGTCCCTCGATAGCTTCTGTGGACATGAGACGTCGCCGTCCATAGTCTATTCGAACCAGGAACCCGTCTGTATGGCGAACAGCTGATGATAAGCCTAATCTGCTTCCGCTGTGGTCGCGCAGGACACATCGCTCGTTACTGCCGCAGCCAATGGCCATCTATGTCTTCTGGCTCGTACCCCACTCACAGTAACTCATTCCGTCCACTAAATCACCGCTATCCGACCCACACTGAGTCTACAGCATTTACTGCCCCTGAGGACTACGGCCACCCTGTCCCGTCGTCGCCACCGCCTCAAAGCCGCCCTTCTCGTTCAAATGCGCGTCGCCGCTCTCCCTCGCCATCGTTTAACCGCCGCATGTACCCGAAAAATTAGGCTGCGCAGCTTCTGGAGGTGAAGCTGCCCTGTCGACCTTACCCAAAAATCCTCTGTTGCCCTTACGTTTGAACCGGAACACCTTAGAAGTATATGTTGATGGCACACTTGTTGAAGCTTTGATAGATACGGGCGCTCACGTCTGTATTATGAGTTCGCGTTTTCGTCGTCGCATGAAGAAGGTCCTCACGCCCCCCCTTCTCCAGTGTCGTCCAAGTTGCAGATGGTGCAACAGTCCCTGTCGTCGGTATGTGCACAGCTCAAGTTGCCGTAGCCGGTCATCAAGTGGTCGTGCTTTTTACCGTGCTTGCAACATGTCCCCACGACCTCATACTAGGCCTCGATGTTCCTACCGCCAATTCTGCTCTGATTGATTGCTCCACTGGTGCGCTCCGCCTTGAACTGCCACAAATCAGTGACGCCCCGTACACACCTACATGCAGATTACAATGCAGCGACTCTGTTCGCCTGCCCTCCAAAACTGTGACGTACGTCGGATTTCTGTGCTCACCAGCTGTGCCCGACAGTGACTATTACGCTACGCCTCTCACCAACGTACTCCTTGCGCACAATGTTGCAGAGCCCTATACGGTGCTCAGCATCACAGATAACAAAACTTGTCTACCTCTTGTCAATTTCGGCTACATGAATCATGTGCTTCCACAAGGCATTTCTGTGGCCCATCTGTGTCCGTTGCTCGATTCACGAATTGAAGTACTTGCCTTAGACACCCTTGTTTCACCGCAGCGCACATCACTCGCAACACATTCGGGCAGCCGTCAAATTGTAGACATGATTGCCACTGATCATCTGCCTCCGTAAGCTGAAGCCCTACAACATCTTCTTGAGGCCTATCAGGATATTTTCGATTTTGGCGACTGACCTCTTGGGCAGACGTTCTTTGTCCAGCATCGCATACACACAGGTGATGCCAACCCTGTTCACCGCCGTCCCTACAGAGTGTCTGCTTTTGGGCGGAGCATAATTCAGAAGGAGGTGAACAAGGTGCTAGCGAAGGACATTATTGAAGCATCCTCCAGTCCCTCGGCATCCCCGGTGGTATTAGTTAAATAAAAGGACAGATCATGGCGATTTTATGTGGACTATTGCTACCTTAACAACATCGCCAAGAAAGACGCGTACTCTCTGCCCCACATTGACGACGCCCTTGATTGCCTCCATGGAGCCGCCTACTTTTCTTTCATCGATCTTCGTTCTGGTTATTGACAGATTGCCGTGGACCCTATGGACCGAGAGAAGACGGCTTTTGTAACACCCGATGGCATTTACCAATTCAAAGTCATGCCTTTTGGCTTATGTAATGCCCCCGCCACCTTTGAACGAATGATGGACTCCCTGCTACATGGATTCAAGTGGTATACGTGTGTTTGTTATCTGGATGACGTTATTGTGTTTGGTCCCACTTTTGAAGCGCACCTTGAGAGACTGTCGAAATTTCTTGATGTATTTCGCCTCGCCGGCCTTCAGCTGAATTCATCCAAGTGCCGGCTTGGTCGCTGTCGCATTACAATACTTGGACATATTGTTGACGCTTACGGCGTACAGCCTGACCCAGAAAAAGTTCGAGCTGTGAAGGACTTTCCTGTGCCAAAAACCGCCAAAGATGTCCGCAGCTTTGTGGGGCTCTGCTCCTATTTTCGGCGGTTCATCAATAACCTCACGGAAATCACTCGGCCCCAAACAGATTTAATCAAACCCAATGAGATGTTTACCTGGGGTCCCTGGCAAGCAGCAGCATTTTCAGACCTGACCACTTTGCTCACTTCTTCTCCTGTGTTGGCTCACTTCGACCCTGCGGCACCGACCGAAGTCCGCACCGACGCCAGTAGTTACGGAATAGGCGCTGTGTTGGCTCAGCGACAACGTGGGCAGCGTCGCGTGATAGCTTATGCCAGCAGGCTGCTGTCCCCCTCGGGGCGTAATTATTCCATCACAGAGCGCGAATGCCTAGCGCTGGTGTGGGCAGTTGCGTAATTTCGCCCTTACTTATACGGTCGACCATTTATAGTTCTCACCGACCACCACGCTCTCTGCTGGCTCGTCTCCCTCAAAGATCCCACAGGTCGTCTCGCCCGCTGGGTACTCCGCCTCCAGGAGTATTCTCACACCGTAGTGTATAAATCAGGAAAACTGCACAACGATGTGGATTGTCTGTCACGCTACCCTGTGGCCGACTGCGATCATACGAGCACTGATTCTGTGGGCTGCGTCTTTTCCATCTCCCGGCTGCTTCATCTTGGGGACGAGCAGCGTCGTGATCCGGATATCAGCTACCTAATACAACATTCTCGAATCTTCACCGCAAAACGCTTCTGTTAGCATGTTTACCTTAAAGCACCGCACCTTACATCGGCGTAATTTATCCCCCAATGGTCACAACCTACTTCTGGTCATACCAAAGCACCTGCGTTCCAGAGTCCTACACGAGCTCCATGACGCGCCAACCGCGGGTCACCTTGGTGTCTCTCGCACATATGACCGTGTCCGCCACCGCTTCTACTGGCATTGCCTTTCACGCTCTGTACGTCGCTATGTCAACGCTTGTGAAATTTGCCAGCGTCGCAAAAAGCCGTCGGGACTCCCTTCCGGGTATTATCAGCCCATCGACATCCCATCGGAGCCATTCTTCCGTGTTGGTTTGGACCTTCCTGGTCCCTTCCCAACATCCGCCTCCGGAAACAAGTGGGTCGCGGTGGCTACGGATTATGCGACCCATTATTACGCGAGCCATGCCGACAAGCTGCGCTACAGACGTCGATGATTTTCTACTACGCGATTTCATTTTAGTGCATGGAGCCCCTCCGTCAACTGCTGACAGACCGAGGCCATACGTTCCTTTCAAAAGTGGTTGACGATATCCTGCGTTCCTGCTCTACCCAACATACACTCACGACATCGTACCATCCCAAGACAAACGGGCTTACAGAACGTTTAAACTGCACCCTGACAGACATGCTATCGAAATACGTCTCAGCCTACCATCGTGATTGGGACCTTGCACTAACCTACGTGACGTTCGCATACAATTCCTCCCGGCATGACACTGCTGGGTACTCGCCATTTTACCTTCTGTTTGGACGCGAACCAACATTGCCGTTGGATACCTTCCTGCCAGCCGCTGCGCAGTCTACTTCTGAATATGCACGCGACGCTATTACCCGAACTGACCACGCTCGCCAGCTTGCCCGCAGCAGATTAACGGCGTCCCAAGACTCGCAGAAGCATCGTTACGACGAGCGGCATTGTGACGAACACTTTCCAACAGGTTTTCTCGTTCATCTTTGGTCCCCTACGCGACATGCAGGCCTTTCGGAAAAACTTATCTCTCGTTTCACGGGCTCATACCACGTGCTTAGACGAGTGACTGACACTACATATGAAATTGTCCTTGATAATCCATCAACCTCTTCCGCTCTGCTGTCAAGGGACATCGTCCACGTATTAAGGCTCAAGCGTTACCACACTGCTTCTGATGTGGCCATGTACACTCGCAGGGTTGGCGCTTTTGCCGCCGGGGGTAGTGTTACGTGATGATGCTGCCGGGGGTCGTGATACGAACTGACAACTGTTATTTTCTACGTAACAATATGTTTAGAGTTCATATTTAGTAAAAAGTACACTCACTGCGATGAGTCTGGTGTCAAACAATGCCTTGCAACGGGAGGAATCGCAGGTCACCAAACGCGAGCAGTTTCCAGGCAAGGTTGCACAGGAAATAGCAATAAGAGCAGGAGCCCATGTGAGGTGCGACAACACACCTCAGCCCCCTGGCGGCTTCCCGTGTACACAATTTTTACACACAATAACCAAGAAGCAAGACGACTGACTTTTGCATGTTTCTTTAGAGAACGAGGGTAACAATAAGCAAGCGTGTAAGTTATGACAATGTCTTCTCAAGGAGTCACATGGGCGCAGCACTTCAAAGGTCGATGACACCAGGTGTGAGGAATTACTGTTTGGCAGGTACGGTTACAGGTTCCTCCAGCGAAGGAACAGGCATTCATTTTTCCTGCGTTATAAATCAGGGGACATTAATATTCTTGACAACACAAAATGGTTCATGAAAGATGAAGAGTTAACTTCAATACGGGACATGACTGAGCAAAATCACGTTTTCATTGTTTTGTCAAGCCATGGTTGTTCGGAAATTTGATAAACGATTACTAACAATATAAATCTGCAGCAGCTATCATTCATAACCAGCAAAATGTATTCACAAAGTTTTCTTTTCAGATGATGCTAATGCGCAATTGTGAGATAATGGTTCACGAATAAAGAAAGGGTAGGGAGTGGGTGAAGTATCTGTGAGGCAGGTTTAGGAGAAAAAGACATGACTGGTATAAGGTGCTTTTCACTGACACTAAACCTGAAGGAGTAGTGCAAGGAGCAGTTTTACTATTTTAGATAATGAAAAACCCCAGTTTTACTCTTAAAAGACGATAAGGGTGACAGCGGCGTAACGAACTGCAATAGCGTGACCAGGAACAGTTATGTATAAGCATTAGCAGATCACTGACAAATATTTTACAGATTTTATTTATTTATTTCTTTCCAAATACTCTTGGCCGTTATGGCCATAACAGGTTAAGTACAGTAAATGTTCACAAAAAACAACAAGTACAACGAATTGTAATGAGGGCAGAGTTGAAAAAATAGACAATGGAAAATATATTTTTAAACGCTGTTAATAAAACGTACATACATATATTGTGATAGTCGTATAGTATGAAATAAGAAGTAACAACGCGATGTATTTTCGAACAACAAGGCAATAGATGTACCATACGATAGCAACACTCATTGTTCACAACATATTTTAATGCACTTTTCAAAGCTTTCTATGGCCTTCGAATTCAGTACCAGTACTGGCAACTGATTCCACTCTTTTGTTTATCGTAGAAAAAAGCAATACGCGTACAGATCAATATTACATTTTGGAACCGAAAACGCAAATTGACTGCATGATCTAACAATGCTGGTGTGCCTGCGAGCAAGATAAGGTTTAGTTATAATACTGAGGTGTCCATTTGATAGCAAGAAAATGACCGCAGTTTCCCGAATGGGAACACTGGTTAGCACGCGGAGCATATCTGTTAAACTGCGATAAATTTGGTACGTAATTCGCGAAATTCCTGTGTGTTATGAGTGAACACGAGCAAGCACGAGTGAGCACGCACGAACGTATGCTGCAAAAGACGATGTTTATTGATGAGACGCTTCGGGTATTTTGAGCAAGGTGGCATTATGATCCGTAGAGTGAAGGGTGAGTGGGTCTGGTTGCAGCGGTCGAAGGTCGAAATTTGCAAAGACGTGGTCGATGCACGTCCCGCGAACCGTCATCGGATGATGTTTGCCGTCATGCGTTGCTCGTTTCAGCGAGTGCTGCGACTCCGTTTAGTCGACCACCCAATCGTCCTTGATGACGTCGACGTTAAGTTCGCCGACTATCCCGAAGAATTGTCGTTGCGGTCGTTGTTTCAGGTATTCGTCCACGGCTTCATCGACGTACTTTTCCACGGCGGCACGCGACAGGTTCGGCGCGAGGTACATCGTCATGACGTCGACTCCACAGGCGCTAGCGACGCAGTGCTCGCCGTTGGCGCGTTGTTGAGCGCCGGGCCGCAGTTGGAGCTCTTCGACGGAGTTGACGTCATCATGCTTGACGTAAATTCCCACGCCGCCCGCAGGTTGTTGGAAACCGAGCGTACACGCGGCCGGAGCATATCCCACAACGTCGACGTCATCGGTGGCGTTCCGCGTCTCGGTGAAGCAAAGCACGTTAGCCTGGCTGCTCGTTGCTGCAGCTGCTCTTGTAGGAGTTCCAACACGATGTGATCGTCGTCCGCGGGGTTGTACACCCTGCGCGTCGGTAAGTGTCTTTGCAGATTCGTTAGCATACATTTTCTCCAGCGACATCGGACGTGGAGCGACCGCACACACCTACCGACGAAAGGCTGCGTGCCCCGACGTTCGGTTATTTATAGCGAGCGCCGGCCCCAGCCTGCACATGCGGGCGTTAGCATACAGCTGGCCCTCGTAAAACTAAAGGTCGCACGGAGCTCGGAGGGGAAAAGCGAGCGCAGCGCATGCTGTGTTGAGAAGAGGAAGGGATGCACAGACGGCTGACGGAGGAAGAGGGGAGGCTACGGAAGGCGACGGCGCATGACTAGCCCCTAGTATAACATGCTCCGCATGTAAAAAAGAAATTTAGGTTGACCGCCTTTCCGGCGTTGAACCAGCGTAGGCAATTCAAGGAAACGAAGCACTTCAGAAACGGAGTCATTTTGTGAATAACGCGTTAAAATTAGCCTTGCGGCTTTTCTTAGTATTTTTCAATTCAATTTATTAACCGCGACTGGAAAAAATTCTACACCGCACTGGCGTATTCTAAATTTGGCCTAACCTAGATCAAATATGCAAGCAGCTTAACGGTTGGTGTTCCTAAGTTTAGTTTGCGACAAGGTAACTATAACTTTTTAAATGCAAAGCATTTTTCAGCGAACTTCGGCGACTTTGAGCTTATCTATCTATCTATCTATCTATCTATCTATCTATCTATCTAGCCGCTTACGACTTTTAGCTCTCCTGGCCGTTTCGATAAAGGTATCTATACCACACTTGGTATAGCATAACATGACTGTATGAAGAGCACATTTGACTACTCGTAACATGAAAATCATGAACTATATGTCATGAATATCATGATTTACATTTCGTGGTCCTGCAGCTCTTGCAGTGGATTGGCTCACATGGCATGTTGCAAAACTGTTATGGTATGGCATGATTGCAGGGCCAACACAAGTGACAGACACTAACATGAAGATCGTCACATGCGTGTCATGTAAGAACATTACTACATGCCACGCTCATGATGCGCTCGCAGCCGTGTCGCTAGCGTCACGTATACCAAATTTGGGATTACGGAACGTGAACGGATCACGAAGGAATGTGACTGGTTCAAGCATGATAAACATGGCATGGGTGTAATGTAACAACATGACTACTTGCTACGCTCATGATGCACTCGCGGACGTTTCGCTAGCTTCTCAGGCACCAAACTTGGTATTACGTGACGCGAACGCATGACATAGGTAAATGACACATGCAAACATGATAATCATGACATTCTTTTCATGTAACAACATGAATAAATGCCACACCGATGATGAACTCGCGGCCGTTTCGCTAGCTTCACATAGCCAAATTTGGTATTACGTGACGCCAATGGATACAAAAGTATGTGCCTGGTGCAAACATGATAATGATGAGATGCGTGTCGTGTGAGAACACGACTAAGTGCCACAGTCACGGCGCCAATTCTTCCGACGTGACGCGGTGCGCGTGCTCGCCGGCATTCATTTTGTCACGTTGCGCCGGTTTTGCCATCCAGGCACCGGTACTCGCAGGAGCACCGCACTGCGTTACTTTGACTCGTGCGCGTTTCAGCGCATCCGGCATCCCTCCATCACGAAACGAGGGAGACGCAGTGTTGTCTGGGTTACGTATTGTTGAGAAATGCAGCATGTCACGTTTCGCGCCAGTTGCCATCGGGCCACGCTGATGGACGCTGGTTGCACTTGGCGTCAGATTATAGAGTGCTCGCATTTCGCCAACGTTGCATCGCTGTGCCCAGAGTGCTCGCGCGTCAACGGTAGATATGAGTAAATTGGACCTTTCATGATGCGCTTGCGGCTGTTTTACTAGTCGCACATATAACAGATTTGGTGTTACATGACTTCAATGAATGATGAAATATATGACTGGTTCAAACATGATAATCCTGACACGTATGTTATGTAACAACATGACAGCATACCACGCTCATAGCGTGCTCGCAGCCATTTCACTAGCTCCACATGTGCTAAATTTGGTATCACGTGGCGCGAATTGATGACGAAAATAAACGACTTATCCAAACACGATAATTATGACACGGAAGTCTTGCACGGCATTATTTACCTCCACCTCGTAACGTTGCGCTAATTTTAAAGTGTCATATCGACATTTCTCATTCATGCTTCGCATATCATTGATTCCCACTGTACGTGGGATCTGCCTTTTTTTTCTGTAGCTGCAAAAATTCTGCCCATGTGTGGTTTCCAACTTAAGTCGTTGGAAATGAATAAGCCCGGGTATTTTATCTAGTCAGCTTCGTTTAGAGTTGTGGAAGTCAACTCATCTTCACATTTATTTACACGTTTTTTAAAAGCGAAGCATTTTTAGCGAACTTCGGCGAATTTGAGCGTATCTATCTATCTATCTATCTATCTATCTATCTATCTATCTATCTATCTATCTATCTATTTATCTATTTATTTATTTATCTATCTATCTATCTATTTATCTATTTATTTATCTCTCTATCTATCTATCTCTCTAATCTATCTATCTAGCCGCCTACAACATTTAGCTCTCCTCGCCGTTTTGATAATGATATCTATTCTAAACTAGGTATGGCATAACATGTTTGTATGAAGAACATGAACATATTTATGTAGTCATAACATGAAAATTATGATATTAATGTCATGAACGTCATGATATACATTTCATGGTCCTGCAGCTCTTGCGGTGGTTTCGTTCACATGGCATGTTGCAAAATTGGTAGGGTGAGGCATAATTGCATGGCGAACACAAGCGATAGAGCCTAACATGATAACATAACATGCGTGTCATGTAACAACAAGACTACATGCCACGCTCATGATGCGCTCGTGGCCGTTTCGCAAGCGTTACATATACCGAATTGGGCATTACAGTACGTGAACGGATGACGAAGGTATGATACTGGTGCAAATATGATAAACATGAGATGCGTGTCATGTAAGAACATGACTATGTGCAACACTGATAATGCGCTCGTGGCCATTTAGCTAGCTTGACATATGCCCAATTCGGTATTACGTCACGCCAGCGGATGACAAAGGCATGTGACTGGTGCAAACATGATTATCATGAGATGCGTGTCTTGTGAGAATATGACGACATGCCACAGTCAAGGCACCAATACGTTTCAACGTGACGTGGTGCGCGTGCTCGCTGGCGTTCATTTCGTCCTGTCACGCTCGAGTTGCCACACCAGGCACCGGTACTGCCATACACTCGCAGGTGCACGCCGCGCTGCGTCGTTTGGACGCAAGAGTGTTACAGCGCGCCCGGCGTCCCTCCGTCACATAAAGAGGGAGACGCAGTGTTGTCTGGCTAAGGCAGTGGCGCGAAATCCAGCATGTCCCGTTTCGCACCGGTTGCCGTCGGGCCGCGCCGACGGCTGCTGGTCCGCCTGGCGTCAGCCTACAGCATGCTCACGTTTTGCCAACGTAGCGTCGCTGTACCCAGGTGCACGTCAACGCTACATTGGAGTATATTGGGCTCTTCATGATGTGCTCGCGGCCATTTTGCTAGCTCCACATATACCAAACTTGGTGTTGCGTGACGCCAATGGATGACAAAATATGTACTAGTGAAACACGATAATCCTGACATGGGTGTCTAGTAAGAACATGACATCATACCACGCTGATAGCGTGCTCACGCCCATTCCGCTCGCTCCACATATACTAAATTTCGTTTTACGTGACGTGAATGAATGACGAATGTAAGTGACACATCCAAACTCGATAATCATGACACAGAAGTCATGTATGGCATCGTTTACCTGCAGTTCGTAACGTCGTGCTGATTTTAAAGTGACATAGACTCATTTCTCATTCGTGCTTCGCATATCTTTGATTCCCAGTATACGTAGGATCTGCAAATTTTTTTTCTGTTTGCAACTATGAGCATATCTGATTTGGATTCATTGATTTTCATTTGCCATTTAGTGGCCCATCTTCCTACCGCTCTAAGAGCTTGCTTAAATGACGCTAGATTATTCTGCTTATTCATTTCAGGGTATACTAGGCCATCGTCTGCAATTAACTTGACGATTTTGTCGTCACCTATGTCATTAGCAATATCATTAATGTAAATAAAAACGCAGTGTTACAGAACGAATCCCTGTGGTACGCCTGAAGTTATCGTAAGCAGATCCGATTTGTTGCCGTTTATTTTGACGTATTGTGTCTGACCTGTGAGCTATGAGCGAATCCGCGATACAACTTCATAATTTATAATTTTTTTCTATAGCTCATTTATTTGGTTGTTGCACACAACCCGGTCAAAAGCCTTCGATAAATCTAAACATAGCGTCGATCTGTTTTCAGTTATTCACTGAGTCAAACAGTCAATAGTTGTTTCTACCAATTGTGTAACAGTGAATAGGTTTCGCCGAAAGCCATGCTGATAAAAATAAAACGACCTCTTCTTTTCAAAATAACCGTAGATTGACTTTGATATGTGCTCCAGAAGCTTGCAGCACACGTACATCAATGAAATGGGGCGGTAGTTTTCTATGTCTTGCTTTCCACCTGATTTAAGTACTGGAACAACTTTCGCAACTAGCCAATCATCTGGGATTCGTTTCAGTACTAGTGATGTCTTAAATATGATCTCATGATGGCGTCCTCTCCCTTCTGAATACCTGCGTGAAAACGCATTTGGTATACCGTCAGGTATACCAAATGGTTTACAGAGTTCTATACAGGTATAACAGGTATTACAGGTTATACAGGTATACAGAGTTCTTAGATTTAATATTAAGCAAAAGAGCTACAATGCCTTTATATGATACCTTTATCTCAGGCATTGTTGAAATGCGTGCGGATTGTAGCGCAAAAGGTGAAAATGATTTGCAGAACTATCAGTTAACACAGATTGGAACAAGTCATGAAAACAAGTTGCAATACGAGAGAATTCAGTCACAAGTTCACCATTAACGACAATGTCTCTAGGACCCTCGTTATCTAGTGACAAATGACGCCAAAAGTGGTGTGGATCGTCTTTCATAAAACCAGTCAATGTGAGATCATACAAGGTTTTTTTTTGCAGCAGTCAGCTTCGTGCGCGAAGCAGCGCTTAGTGCCGAAATTTTACTATGATCTTTTCTTGACTTTTTTCGTTCATGGCTAATTTTTCGTTTTAAATGTATTGTTTCACGGGTTATCCATAAATTCTGTTCATTTTTGTGCTTCTTTTTTATTGGTACAAACTGATTGATTGATATGTGGGGTTTAACGTCCCAAAACCACTATATGATTATGAGAGACGCCGTAGTGGAGGGCTCCGGAAATTTAGACCACCTGGGGTTCTTTATTGGTACAAACTAACCAATGCAGTAAAATACGGTATTTTTTTTAATTCACCCCACAATGCATTGATGTCATTCGTCTGACTGACGCTATCTAAACATAGCGAAAGGTGATCAAAAATGCTTGCGTAATCGGCTCTGACAGAATTTGGGACATGTGTATTCATGCTGTTAGTCCTTGAGCACAAGGTTGAAAGCTTTATTTCTAAATAAACTAACTTATGATCTGAAATGACAGTCTCTACCTATACCTCATATTCTTCAAAACGCCGGTTCAGGAACATTAGACCCAGAATTGATCCCAATTTTCCAATTACGCGCGTGCACTATTGAACTACCTGCTATAAATCATGACTGAAGGCTATCTCTAGAAGCCGTTCACATCGGTTTATTTCGCGAGGCTCCGCGCCATGCTCAGACCAGTCGAGGCCTGTCAAGTTGAAGTCCCCAGAAATGAAATAATAATTCGAGAGCTGCGGGTCTTTAGGCATTCTAAGTAAAGCTGCATATTTTCGAGATACGAAATAGGGGAGTTCGGTGGTCTATATACTGCACCAAGGATTATCTTTGTTTTACCTACTTTAATTTCAATTCACGTGAGGCATCCACACTATTATTTTGTAATGTAGGAGGCCTGCTTATACAACTCACAATTGACTCATCTAGTTGGGCGTACGGAACGAGCCTACGTACGCACACTGCTGCGCGAGAAAACTGTGCATGTGCAGTACGTAACTTCTGCATTCTAGATATACACATAACAAGACACTGCGTACGCAGAGCAACACTTAATGTGTTACATAACAGTGTGGTTGCGTGTTCGCGAGACCTAGAGCACATGGTGGCTGCAGTGGCGTTTGACGTTGACATCCAGCAGCGAACTCGATGCAAGGCATCTGCATTTCACATTGAAAGGTAACGTTTTCATGCCAGACAAGGAAAATACAAGCGCCGTGTTCCCGCACCCTGATGATTTAGAAGAAGTTGCCTAGTACCCCGCAAAAAATTTACGACATCTTCCTAAAGGTAACACTGATCGGATGCGAAGCCGTATAGAGTCGTTCACGGATGGCGTCACGATTTAATCGTCGTAAGCACGGGGGCGGTGGTGAGCGCTGGAAGATCCGTTTGAAGCGATGGCTGGCCAGGGGCTTTAGCCACGCCTTAACGTTGCTCTTCATCACCAGACTGCGAAAGTACGACGCCTTGCAGACAAGCCTGCTCTTGACATGAACGTCGATCGCCGCGTAGTCCGGTACCTTCCGAGAGACGTTCGGAACCACCTCCTCTACGGCTATCGGAACGTTGATCACCTGTCCCTTGATGCCGTACCGGCCATTGCCACCCGTTAGCTGGCGAAAGCACATGAATGCGAGGCGTGGACAGATGAGACGTTCCTTCACTTGGTTCAGCTCGGGAAGTTCTGGCGGGCGAGGCGACTACTTGTGCCCACGCGTAAAGATCAAACCTTCCCCAACTTCAGGGACTCGTTGCCCACGATGCATACAGAAACAATTACCTACCAGACATATTAAGACATGCGGCAACCTACTCAAAGGGCCGAGCTGCTTAGTCTCTGCACGGATCATTTAAATTCTCGTTAATGTACATTTTTTCTGATGGGTCAATATAACCACGCGGGCATGGCTCCTAATAGGCACTTGCGCAAGAAACCCGTGACGGGTCTTCAAAGCTAGCATTGTCACTAACACAAAATGCGAATATTTGCGTGGCACTTTTTCTACAAATTGCCTCAACTGGAACAAGCAGCTGCGACATTTCCACTTGCCGCAGATGAGGTCTGGCTGCACACTTTTTTTATCAATGAAGTGCACAGACTGCCACACAGCACGCACTCGTAAAAAGTCGTTAAAGGAACGCATCCTTTATTTGTGCGTGTTTTGTGTCCCCTCATTCTGTGCTTATGCGAAAATCACGGCTCAACAACTAGCCTTTCAGTGCACAATGGACACATCATTAGGCATTGCTACTACCTCTATCACCAACCTGTGCAACAAAACATGGGCCCACCCTGTGGTTCATCTTAGGAGTTCCATTCAGATCCGAGTTTTTTAATAACCAAACGCAGCACGCCAATAATCTTCTTTGCCGATCACAGTGCTATGTCATCGTCAGGATAACGATGTTGATCCTGATCGCCACATCGTCGTTCGGTGTTAAAAAGAACTGTGCAAAACAAGCTGGTTTGATCGAAGGAGGTGAAGACGCTGGTTATCTTTCTTTAGACCAATTTGCATTGAAGAGTAAATAACCAAGTGTGTGTTTCTGCAGACAATGTGACTACTGTTGTTGATACTAGTACTTTAGTCGATATAATGAGCTTGCTTTGTAAAATGCACTTGGGACAAAAGTGATCTTTGTTCTCAAACCAAATGACAGGTTTCTTGGTGCTGTGGTAGAAATATTGCGCCCATTAAGTGTTTGCCATTTTTTAAATGCCTTACAAAATGAGAAGTTTTGTGCTTATCTATAACTGCACTCGCATGGTCAGCTCAAGGCATTATTCAAGTATTTGTTTTTTAGTGAATGCGGTGGTCATCTAAATTTTGTTAGAGATGCGATTTTTGTTTTGCAGTGCATTCGTCACTTCATTGAAGGAAGAGAACTGTGTTGATAGCTCGAAAGCATTTTAAGTATTGCTAAACGTTTATTTGTCCAAAAGACTGCCATATTTAGGCTGATCTCGTCCTCGTACAGGTTCATACTACCGCTTGGAAAACCGGGTTTGAATAATAACGCGCTCCAAAAATGTTATTTTCCCTCGCTGCCTCGTGCTGACGGTGACAGGTTTTACCTATTTGTAGATAGGGAGCATTTCGAAGTAGCCGACATCTGTGCACGCAGCTGTTAAAATAGCAAGCTTCCATGAGTACACTGCTGTAGCCACCCTGTCAATCGAACTATCACATGCCGTACAGTGATCGCACTCACATTCCTTCAGTACTTAGTCTGCTAGCGTTCAGCCCATCATTAGTGAGCCAAATTCCATATGCGCAAAGGTGTCTCCTGTGGGCGGTGTTTCTTTCATTTATTGGGGCTAACCTCATAAAACCACTTTCTTATTACAAGAGACGTGGTCATGGAGGACTGTGGGGTTTTCTACCACTTGCGGTTTTTAGTTGGGCACCTAAATTTAAGTACACGAGCCTCAAGCAACTTCGCCTTTCTAAAAATACAGACGCCACAGCCGGGATTCTATCCCTCGAACTGTCGGTCAGCAGCCGAGTACTTTAGCCACTAGACCGCCGTGGTGGCTTATGTGGGTGGTGCTTGCGGTTTTTTGTACGCAAATGCATTTCTTAGTCGGGATATGTCAGACATTCGGTGTTATTCACTGCGGTGTCAGCGCACCAGCAAGATATCTCTCTGCTCTCACTCCCACTCCCATAGCAACATATGCGGCTGCGAGTGCTTATCCTCGCCCCTGTATAGCAACCGGAGCATGTAGTGTAAGAGAGTGTAGGAGAGGTTAGGTGCTGCACTTCGGCACTCCTCTCACCGTTTGGTTTCTCTCCTCCCTGCGCCCCACTTTCCCGTAAGCTCGCGCCTCACTCTCGACCGTTCGCTGGCTGGGTGCCTCTCAAAAACATCAGGAAATTTGAGCTCGAGACGCCGCTGTGAAACGCCAAGGCCGAGCAGAGAACACTCTTTTGTTCACTTCAACGCATTTTAGGGGCGAAGCTCTTTATGGCGTGGCTTGTCTATCTCTCGTAGTACGTAACCACCAGTGGCACGTACCGAAATAGGTATAACATTTGACTTCCAAGGTGATGCCGGTGAGAGATTTCTTCTGTGCGTTGTATAACAATAGAAAATAGTGCTCAATGTACATGCCAATGGCTGCTAATGAAGAATGAGAGACAGGAGCATTCGGCTTTTAGTCAACGCGCACGCTGCAATCCCCATTAGCAGCCATTGGCATGTACATTGAGCACTATTGGACAAGAAAGGGTTGTTACATTATACTCGCTGGGTGTAACTTCCTTAGATTTAGAAAGGTTTAGCGAGCGTTGCGCTGCAGGGCCATGAATACAATGAACTAGTATATACCATGAATGAATTCGAGGCGGTTAAAGGGGGGAAGCAGATACGAAGCGCAAGCCGTAAGAATTTAAAAGCTGAATCCTCCTGTCTCTCATTTCACCATAGCAGCCAATGGCATGTACATTGAGCACTATCTGACAGGAAAAAGTTGCTACGTTATACTCGCTGGGCGTAACCTCCTTGGTTTTAGAAAGGTTTAGCGAGCATTGGGCCGCAGTGCCATGCAATAGAGTGAACTAGTATATACCATGAACTCAAGGTGGTTGAAGGTGGGAAGTAGACTCGAAGCGCAAGCCGTGAGAAAGTGTGCGTGTGCCACCTCTCGTTTAGTCCTTGCAATGTCCACTGAATGGCGGTGCTTTATGGGGAATATATGATAAAGAGATGCGAGATGGTGGGACTTGGAGTGTTGAATAGATGGACGAACGGATACACACAAAGATGCATGGATGGACGCATGAACGGACGCAGGGGCGGATGCATGAACGAACGCAGGAACGGGCGCACGAACAGACACATGGACGGTCTCACAGACGGACGCATGGACGGACGACTGCTTCGCCCCACTCTCCATCATTCACTCGGTGGATATGCTGCCATTTTTTTAACCGTGCACGCTAGTTACTAGAGCAAGGCATATCGCGTTTCAAGCGACAAAAAATGACAGCATATCCACGGAGTGAATGATGAAGAGTGGGGCGAAGCAGACGACGAATAGACCGATGGACAATAGGGCTCACGGACAGACCGACACACAAGCAGACGGGCGGATGGATGATTGCGCGGATGGAAGGATGGACGAACGAACGCACGAACGGACACTCAGAGAGACGGATGGATGGATGAGCGGACAGACAGCCTTATGATGAACGGACGCATGAATGGATGCACGGAAGGGCACACGGATGGATGGATGGACGAATGCACAGACCTACAGACGAACGGGTGGACACATGGACGAACGCACGAATGGACACACAAGTGGTCGTACGAATGGACGGAAGCGTGGACGGACGGATGAACGCTTCCGCCTCATTGATCGTCATTCAGTCCGTGGATGAGCAGTGATTTTTTTCCCGATAGGCCCACGTGATGATGAGGGGAACTGGCTGGCGCAATGTAAGCAGGAGCGAAATAAGCGTGTAGATGTGAAACGCTATAGCGACGTCGTTGTTTGTTCTGCGACGACTCCAGCCGAGCGTGGGTGGTTTGACGTACCCAATCGGCTCGCGCGATAGCGTCACTGGCATACTCGTTAGTGCACGAGGTATTGGTCAAAATGATGGTGTTCATAGGTGAGGTGCACTCATTTTCGTGTAACAGGTTGGAAGGTGAAAAGCCTACTTTGTGGTGACAGGATGGATTATACGCCAAAGTTATGAAGGGTAGGGCAAGATCCCACTATTGAAATTCAGGTGACATAGTGAGCAACTCATAATAATAAAAGGAAATAGGGGCTAGCTGGTACAACTTAATGCTTGTGATGCGTTGCAGGGTAAGGAAAAGAAACAAGGATGACACAGCGTGATGCAGAAACAACTACCTTATTTTGATTACGAAAAGACTAATGTACGAGAAAAAGTAATAGCTTAGAGGGGTTTTTATTTTTCGTATTCTGTTTTCTGTGACTTAATTCTCTTCCTTTTTTTCTCCTCTGCTCACAACCGAAATAATGTAGTAGCTAGTTTGAGCATCTCAATAAGAGTGCGTTCAAGTGTCTCTTGAGGCCATTGACTTTCAGGTCAGTTTGTGCTGCATAGTCATTTTGTGCTACGTGGAGGAGGGACGCAGGATGTCGACAATGACTCGAGATACATATTTACTGTGCAGGTTCGTGAGCTATTTTGTGGCTCTAGGAACCAATATAATGAACTGTAACAAAAAGTCAGCAGTTCTTGCAGGCTCAATGTCTAGCGAACAAAGCAGCCTGAGAGAACTAGAGCCAAACGCGCGCGCTCTGTGATGCAAAAAAGGAATTTATGGGTGGACAGGAAGTGGCAGGCATGTGCGATAATGCAGTAATGACCACGCGATTGAACTAGCACTGCACTGGTGTCATGTTCACTTGCATCTGTACAGATAACCGTAGGGGAAGGAGGGTTAAAGTGTGCCATAATCAAAAAAGTTGTGAGGAGTGCGATAAACGTTGAGAGCACAGAAGTCTTTTCTGAGCCTCTGGTATTCTTTTAGGTGCTGTGTAAAAGGTCGGGCTATTCTGGAAAAGTTTGCGAGGAGATTTGTATGTAGAACTTAGTCCGGTAGAAGTACGTACATAATTTGCAGTACAGGAGCACAGGACGTCGAGGCCTAAGATAACGTAATGGGGGCATTTTCACAAATGGTGAAGACGACAACGTGGCAAACTGCTATGGGTACTTGAGTGCAGCAGATTTCAACGACAGATGCTGTTCCACCACCGGCAACACAGATGAACTGAGTGGCCGAAAGTGCGATTCTTCAGTCACAACGAAAAACTGAGCTCCAGTGTCGACAAGACCAGTAACGCGAAGACCGCCATCTTGAACATAGAAAAGCAGCAGGGGTGGGCAATCTGGGTGAAACGTGGGGGGGGTGGGGTAAAGTTCGAGTGCTTAGTGTACGAATGACAGCTGAGACTGGTCTCAAGATTATGATTTTAGGCATTCGATGGTTCTACGCAATGAGGCATCCCGGCGTTACTCGAAAGCGATGTTGGTCAGCTGGGAAACAGATAAGACGCAAGTGTTAGTGTTGGTGGTGCTGATAGATTCACCGAAAGGATAGTGATATAGGCAGTTGGCGTACATCACTACAAATCTGCATTCCTGCAGTCACCGGGGCAAGCAATGAAGGCGTCCAGTTGGATCTTTCAGGGGTGGAAACCATAGCACGCATGGTGGCCCGTAATTACAGAAATTATGTACCGCTTCCCTCGGTTCCAACCAGCGTTGGAGCGGATAGCTCAACGTTTACTTATATAAGGGCATCGACAAAACTGTGATGAGGTGAAAAAAACGTCCATTTGAGTACTGACCTTTTAGAGAAGGGCAGTATGTTGTTGAGTGACGGCTGCCAAAATTTCACGCACCAATTGAATTAAGAACAGAGTACCACAAAACACTGGACGCCCTTGACTGACTTCGGGTACGACAAACTCGTGACTGCTCGTTTTGTCACCGGGTGTGGCCACACATCTGAAGCTTGGACCTAAATGACACAATGACACATTTCATTAGAGGCCACTGATGTGGGAGATGTCGAAAGTAGCTGACAGACGCTGAAGGTGGCTCTCAAACATATGCGAAATTACGAGGACGTCGTCTAGGTAACACATGCATGTTGACCACTTGGACCCTTGTAGAAGAGAGTCTATCATACACTGGAACGTCGCTAAGGCGTTGCAGATGCAGAATGTCATAATCTTGAATCGGTGCACTCCATCCGCAGTGATGAACAAAGTGTTTTCTTGGTCTTTCCCGTTAAAAGCAATCTGCCTATAACCGGAGCGAAGGTCCATTGATGAGCCGTATTACGCACCGTGTAGGCAATCAAGAGCTTCATCAATTTGAGGGAAATGCTAAATGTCTCTTTTCATAATGATGTTTGCATAACATTCATCAATGCAGAATGGCCACGTGGTATCTTTTTAACAAGGACGGTGGGCGACGCCCAAGAGTTTTATGGGGGCTTACTGGTGGCTTTGAGTTGCATTTGTTCACTTCTTGAATAACATTGCGCTCTGATGCAGGCGCCCAATACAGTGGACAGTGAATGAAAACAGAAGCACCTGTGTTAGTGTGGTGCTTCACCAGATATGTCTGACCGGGAGGTGAATTATCGACGATGTCGTGGTAGTAAGCCAAAAGGCGACTTACGGCAGCATATTGTTCAGGCTTCAGTTCCAGGGTGATCATGAGGCATACGTCATCTCGGGGCATGTGAAATCCAGCGGGTGATAACTAAGACTTCAGCCCACGCCTTCTAGGAAAATAGTAACGGGGTTGTCTGATAAGTATTGCAAGCGTGGCAACTGAGATGCCAAAAAAAAGCACCTTCTCTGTCAAGCGAAAATTTATGACGGGAAGATATATCCGGCTAACGGCTATGGTTATGATGTATTGTTGCTTGATGTCGCGCACCAGCAGGACATCATGAATGGCGTTACGAAGTGGACACCATCAAGCTTGGGTGAAGTTGTTACCTATTTGTCGAGTAGAGGCCTTTAGGCAGCATGCGGATAGTCTGTGGTACAGAGACTTTTTTAGAGTTGGGAGCGATTATCAGGGTGAAAAGAAAAATCTAAGCAAAATATACAAGTGGAATAGTGGGTAAGGGCAAAACGCGTCAATTTTTGTTAACATCTTTTTTAGAGTTGGGAGCGATTATCAGGGTGAAAAGGAAAATCTAAGCAAAATATACAAGTGAAATAGTGGGTAAGGGCAAAACGCGTCAATTTTTGATAACCTCAGTCCTCCATTTTCCACTAAAGTGCTATTTCGTTTTCATTTTACTCGTTTTAGGGCCATGTGCTTATACCTCTACATGCTCGAATTCCCTACAAACAAGATGTGCACATTTGTAAATGCTTCTTGATTAGATATTCAGCACTAAATTATTTTAGTTGCCAGATAATTTGATACAGTCATTGCCAATTATATATTTCACTTTCAACGTTTGGGTGGAGACCAAAGTTAAAAATGTTTGATTGCTCAAACAGACTACGATAAAAACATCTTGTGCGTCTTTTAAAGCCTAACGTTTCGGCCGTTTTCTGCGAAAGCAGAACAAGACTCGCTGTAATAGAAGAATATATATCAGCATTGGCTGATTAGGTAACGTGCTACGTTTGGTACCTGTGCTACTTACTATCATACTACCTTTGTTACCTGTGTTCTTCTGTGCTACTACAGAATAACATACTATTTTTGTTTTGTTTCTCGAAATAAGTTGCACAATGTCTTGCCGTAGTAATGAATGAATTATACACGTTTGTGGTCTGTCTATGACAGTTTGTGCTTCATGACAATGCTTCTGCAGGACTGATAATAAGGTTACCATTCGAAGATATTTTCATCGAAAACATAATGGAAACCTTTTGGGCGAAGCTGATAGACGCACATCACTCGCACTATAGGCGAAATCTTTTCTGTTGTCGCTCATAACAAGCAAGGCCATCACGGAGACTTCCTGGTTAGCTCAATCAGTAGTGACTGCCTCTAAAAGGCCTTGATATTCTCATTCAAACCCCCGCCCAGTACGATTTCTTCGGCAGCCAAAAAGCTTTTCTTTCGTAGAAATTTGAATAGATTCCTTAGTGGCTTCGTGCAACAAACGGGTCAATATCTTTTTTTCCTTTCTTGACAGAGACTTCACTAGTGGCTGCGACGGTGCATCCTGCACATCGCCTGACGCACTTTATCTGCATATGCAGGTTAGTTTTCTCAAACTTTGCGCATCATTGCACTGGTACGCTATCGTTGGCACCAGCCTTTTTCTCCTGTACTTCTGTTTGCATATGCTTGGTTGCCGTTTTTCTTGCAAAAAGCCGTCAAACGAAGAGCTTGCCAAGTGGTTAGAAGCAGTTGAGGCTAAATTGAAAAATTGAAAAACGAAATCAGCTAACTGACTGACGGCTTTCTCAGCAAATTTTCGTTAAAGCTTCAGTCCCCATGTGCTTAGATTTTAGTTCACGTTAAAGAACCCTAGGTGGTCAAAATTTCAGGAGCCCTCCACTACGACTCTCATAATCATGCGTTGGTTTTGGGACGTTAAACCCCACATATTAATCAAAGCTTTCAGTCGTCGGGTGTTAATGCTGTGGGGTGGAAGAAACAGGTGGAAAACGTGGAAACAAATATGGGTGTCCTAAATGACATAACTGAGAAATTGCGGGATGAAAATCCGAACTTAACAGCATATAACAAAAGTTTATGTCGGGCACTAAAGCACTGTCGGGAAGGGTGGCGGAGCTTGAGCAAAGCTCTAGAAATAACAGCGTTGAGGTGAGGAACGTTCCTTGCACCCAAGGAGGGGAATGCATCGTAGTCATGCAAACCATCCGAACTAACATGTGGTTTCTCGTAACAGCGACTGATCTCAATGTCGCTCACCAAATACTTCCTCGAATTCAAGACAAGAAAAAAATATCGTTGCTAGGTTCTGCTCGCTAACAAAATGGGACAACTTCGTCAGTAAAACACAAGGGGCTAAGCTTCCCATGAGTGACATTGGTGTGAAAACTTCTGTTGACAGCGTGGTCTATGGGAACTTGACGCCGCAGAACAAGACGCTCTTCTCAAAGGCACCTTGGCTTTGAAAAAACGACACAAATGACAATTTTCATGGATGAGCAGCTGTCAAATCAAAGCTAAGAAAGCTGAAAAAGCCAAAGTGCACCACATAGCCGAGGAGTGGGACCTCCCGATAACTAAATAAACGAATTCGATTACTATCTGCCTCATTCTCATTGTTCTATTATGGCTTTATACTACAGAACAAGCTAGTTATAGGAATTTTTTCTGAATAGTAATCGAATTTTTATTCATATCAATGCACGTAGCCTCAGAAAATAATATATTGACTTTCGTAATCTCCTTTCTACTCTATTTTAACCTTTTAAATAATTTCTGGCTCGGAAGTATGGCTTGGCAACAATGGTAAGAACTTAATTTTTCTTTCTTTTAAAAATAATTTTGTCGAGAGTTAGAGCTCGTTAGTATTTTCCTTGTTCTACTTTTTGTGCGCGCTGAACAGTTTCTATAATAGATACATATCAACTCGCCCTGCTATTATATATTTGACTGCAAAAAGGCAACCACTCACTTTACACTTACATGCGTGGTGTAGGAAATTTTTCATACCGCTATCTTCATGATATAACAAATCTAAAGCAAAACATTACAAAGAAAGCATACTTAAATGAGGTTCTGATAAATAAAAAATGGAATTTTGTGAAATCGTTAATTGCAAATCAGAAACAGGAATATAAAAAATATCCCGTGATAATATTACTTGTGTTACGCCACTTGCTATTGCGGATGATATTGGTGATTTTTTATTTGCTGGTGCAATTCGCATGCACAGCAAACTCAACGCGCCTACAAAGGCCTTTGACGATTATTCTATATGTTTCAAATTTTTCTTGATATGGTAGCATCAGCGAATCACAATTTAAGAATAACTAGCGCTGTGCTTGATAACATTCAACCTGGACATATAAACTTAGTTTTTAAACTATTATATTTGTCATATCGCACCTTATGAACCTCACGCACAAAACGAAATCTTTTTGCAAGAAGTCGAATGTGGCAGAATAACTCCAGTTTTCAAGAAAAGAGATCACTCATTAGTAATCAAAACAGACCGATCTGTGTTATACCCTTTCTATGCAAAGTCACTAAAAATAGTGAAACAATTGATAAATTATTCAAACAAATTTAAAATACTTTTAACTGATCAATTTGTATTTATATCAGGTTGTTCTACTGAATTAACACTTATGTCTTTTACTGTGGCCAACTAGAAAAAGCGGTCTACGGCTTTGAATTCACAGGTTCTACATTAGTAGACTTTACACCGGCAGTTAACACCATCGATTGACATTATAATAATAAACTAGACTCAATTATCATAACTGGTTCTCCTTCACTGCTACTACGTGTCTTTTTACGAGACAGATGTCTAGTTGTTAGTATATGAAATGCTTACTCCAAACCTAAAATTACTATTCTAGGTGTTCACCCGCTGCAGTAGTCTAGTGGCTAAGGTTCTCGGCTTCTGACCCGCATGTTCTGGGATCGAATTCCGGCTTCGGCGGCTGCATTTTTGATGGAGGCAAAAATGCTGTAGGCCTGTGTGCTCATATTCGGGTGCACATTAAAGAACACCAGGTCATTGAAATTTCCGGAGGCCTGCCCTACGGCGTCCCTCATATGGTGGTTTTGAGATGTTAATCGCGACATATCTATCAATCTATCTATCAGACTATCTATCTATTTATATATCGATCTATTTGCTACTCTAGGCGTACCAGTGTGTATGATTTCGGGCACCTTGCAATTTTTAATTTATACTTGTGGTCTATATAGCTGATAGTTTTGCCTTCTCTATGTCTATAATATATGTGTATGACATCATAATTAATAATTCCAATCAACATCTATCAGATGTAGTAACCCTGCATAATATTGTTAAAATGGTGTATATTTAATAGACTTACCATTGTAGTGACCTTTACAAATTGTTAGGATGGCATATATTTATCAGACGTACATTTAATTCCGCTAAAACGATTTCTTGTTCATATCACAAAATTTATTACCACAAAGCATTCCACCCATTTTTATGGACAACCATGCATTATCGGTAAGTGAATCATGTGTTTACCTTGGTGAAAATAGCCATGTATACATCCTAAAGATGTCGCACATCTTAAAGGTGTATACATTTTAAAGATGTAGCACATCTTAAAAAGAAGTTATGGAATACGGATGCTCATCAGCGTTCGTCTATTTTTTTTCACAAACAGCACTGCTGCACTTTATATCACATTTGTATAGTTGCATATCTATAGCTGCAAAACGTCCTGGGGTAACATGTACACCACTCTTCCGTAAAAAAAAACTGCAGCTCACTCAAAACCAGGCTATTCAATTATTCGCCTTTTTTCCACCCCCACCCATAATGCTAAACAGCTGCTGAAAAAAATAAAAGTTTCTATGTTGCCGCCATTTTAAAATTAATTCTCACCACTCTTCTTTTGAAACTAAACTTTAAATGAATTTTATTATCTCTAAATTCCTTTGTGATTTTTAAATAATGATGTGATTTGCCTCGCGGAGCATAACTTCATTCTGCCCAAAGTGTGAAATAATTCAGACAGTTCACTTTGCAACTATATATTTATAAAACATTACCAATTCTAATAAAAATTAAAAACATTCGTCATGAACTGAGAAATTCTTGTTATGTGACAATAATCCTTCTGCCTAACTGGTTTCTTCCTCGTCATGTCATTGTATTTCTCTAAAAAAGAGACTTGTATGCGTTATTTATGTAGATATTCATATATTTTCTTACAGTTGACGTTTTAGATTATATATAGTTGATGTTAGCATCGTAATTTCATTGGATTTGTATGTGACCATTAAAAACTTTTCAAAACATTTTCTCTACTGTTGTTGACGAATACATACTTTCGTTTACATTTTATAAGAGGTCTTCTTTCAGTGTATAATACGGGACCTCCTTTTGTATATCCTTATGAACATTCTATTGTGATTGATTACATTTCATTTGACTTGATTTCGTTGTGCATGGGACACTAATATTTACGTAGGAAAGCACATACCTAAGCAAAAATAAGTAATCTTATATTCTTCTCTGTTTGTTAACCAAAGAAGGAATGATTTAATGAGGCTGTTCATTTAAAGTAAAAAGCAGTCTTCCGAACACACCAAAGCTTCTAAAATTCAAACGTGTTTCTGACTGACAAGAAGAATCGTGACTCTCCAATTTTATGTTTACAGAGTTATCATTCTATTTGCCACATGAGATATGAGAAATGACAATGAGGTGGTGAATTCAGTGTTTGTAGGTTGCTGTGGAGAACTGAAACATTGCATGTTAGAAGCCACAAACCTCATTAGAATTGCATGTTTTAAGCGCTGTTTTTTTTTTTGCAGGACACCCTCTTATTGAGAACTCGCAGACTATTTACTTAGTAAAGTATAGAGGTGTTATGAGCAGTATTTGTACTGTACATGAAAAAAATCGCCGCCCGCATCTCCCCAAAGGGGGGGGGGGCGAGACTTGATTAAGTTCGGCGCAGAGTTGTGGGGGTATCGCGTGAATTTTGCGTAGTTAGATATGGTTTGAAAACGCTTATTTTTTATTTCATCCTATTTATTCCTATTTAAAAAATGAAGGAGTAGCGTTGCCTTCAACGTCAAGCGAAAGCCAAGTAAAGAAGCCTTTGACTAAACTACGAACGCGTGATGGAGTGCCTGCATGTGCGGGGTGACCAGTGAACAGTTGTGCAGCGCGAGCAGAGTAGCAGAAGCTGCCTTCGTCGGCCTTACGAGGCGAGAGAGGGGGAGAGAGGCGACAGTTTCACAAGTGTCTTCTTAGGCCGGCTCAAGAAGCGAGCATGCCGCACGAGGCCTGAGACAAGAGTGTGCGCAGTGATGGTGTGGACCGCACCACCACCGACCCCGAAATGCGACATCGCACAATAAAAAAAACCTTCACATACAAAAAACTGAATGAAAAAGTAACTTGCCAGCGGCAGAGACCAATCACGAGACCAAGGTCCGATGCCTTACCACTCAGCTACACTGGTGGTCATATATACTTATAGGGCATATATGTGCACTTTAAATGTAGAAGCGTCAGTCAAAGCCAGTTGTTGTCAAGTGGCACTGTTGCCACTGTCACTTGTTGTGAAGTGGCAGCTGTGGAACACTTTTACTTGCCTGTTGCCAACCCGTAGAATGCGAAAATATTACAATCTGGCAGCTGACCAATAATTTCTCGCATATTACTTGAAAGCATGCACTTCGCCCCCGTTTACACTATTTTGCAGCGCTATTTTAATTGTGCTCTGTTGAAGTCATGAATTCTCGTTACATTGCTTATCCAGCAGTTGTACTGAGAGACATGTTATGAGATCAAAACGACGTTCGCGTACGCTGTAGTTGTCGGTGGCCGCCAGTGTCCGCGTAACCACTTTGGCACAGAAGAAAAAGAAAAAAAGGAAAGAGGTGAACAGGAACACCATGGACACAAAAACATTTGAACCCTGTTTCCTTGCATGGCAACCCAGTATTCTATCACAGAACTACGCCGATGCTTGAAACTCCGTGCGTTAGGCAGGCTTGATGTCGGAAATGAAATCGTGTTGATAAAATAACAAACCATTTTAAAACAGTGCAGAAACTACCAGCCGTCACACAAGGTGAACTGTATAAAAAGTGGGTCGTCAAATGTACCAGTCCATTGCTAAAATTTCAGGCCTAATATTCATCGTCGTCATCCGCAGCATACAAAAATTGCACATACTCCTTGCAAGTGTACTGCGGGTACCACGCTTCACAGAAGAATGATGAAGAGTGGCATAGTGGATGCCCCCACACTACCGAAAAATTAAGATTTAATTTGTTGTAGGTACTCTCCAAGTATGCTTGTAGCAGCTACCGAAAGAGTGCTTACAAAAGCATCTGAAAGGCCACTCTTCTAGCTTTCGCTACGACTGACTGTGTTGCGCAGTCCATGCAGACCCAGCAGTTTTTTCGACTCCAACAACCTATTGATGAGGCGTGGTCACCTGAAATTTTCTACTATCGGCACAATATACGCTTACCCGTCTTGTCAGCCAGAAACAACAGAGCTAAACAACCTAGTAATTTGGGTGAGATGAAGGGGTACACAAAGTTAGTTCATACATTTGAAGTGCATGTGCACTTTAACTAACATGGTATTCGGAGCTTTTCTTTTTTTAAATACTTTTTCTTTGGGTACTTTCTGTTGTTAGCTGCAAATGTGCCATTGTGCTTTCTATATTACAAATAATAAAAATGATTGTGTCATACGGAGGTTGCAGCATACAGACGACCACTTGCAGCCGCTATAGCACGTCATACAGTGCACAGGGCATTGAATGAAAGGTATGCAGCCGTAGCCGCTACCAAAAGGGCACCTCTTCCGCATGCATCCAGCTGTAATAAACGTATTAAAAAGGTCACTTCGTAAAACTTTATATGCAAATAGTACGCCACATAAAAAGTGAGAATGTAGTCGATAAAATAGAGAGAGATAACAGGCTAACACATGCTGGCGGAATAAAACTGCTGGCAAATTTCGGTTACTGCGGGATTCATTATTACAGAAGGAATTAGTATAAATTTGCCTGGATAGATAGATAGAAATGTGGGTTTTAACGTTCCAAAACCACCATATAATTATGAGAGACGCCTAGGCCTAGGCCACGCTTTGCCTAGGCCGCGCTCCCCACATCTAGCGACGCGTAAGGAAGTGGATTAATTTCCTGTCATAAATTACATTGTGTTGGCATCACTTTCAAAAGTTTTCATCCAGGAGGGTATCACGCTAGTGGATTATTTGTTTTTTTATTTATTTCTTTACTTAGATTTATACCCTAAAGTTCTGGACTATGCAACTGAAGGGGTTAGGGGTTGGTGCAATATGAACAAGGTAAAATAATAATAGCAACACCGAAGGATAAACAACAAACTACAATATTTTGAAAAGAAAAAAAAACATATGACTTTAGAAAACAGCAGCGTGCACTTGTTTCATGAAGTGTTCCGAAGCTGCGGACTCGAACAGCACTTGGTTCTTAGTGGCAGCAATGGAAAAGAAAAGGAGTTCCAACCTCTGCTGGTCTTCAGTCCAAAAGATTAAAAAGAGGGGTTTGTGAGGCAAGCAAGAACGGCTAGATTGTTAGGGTGGTCAATACGCGATGACAAGTATATACGCAGGTTTTATACTAATTGCACCAGATTCTGAGATTATGACAGCGCTGGCTGGCGCATTTTGTGAGTTCTAGCAAGGCCACATTATAATTTGCCAAATGCTAAACAGAAATTTATAGGTTATACGACTGCGGTAAATTTCTCACGAACCCTAAGGTAATGCGGCGACGCAAAACCTGCGCACTAACACCAACTGATAACTCAGCAGACGCACTCAGCAACTTTAGGTTGACTAGCCGATTATCTATCAAACTAAATGTCTGAAAGTGTCTCTGCAACGTCTTCAAAGAAGGCCAGAAAACACTGCTGATTGGCAGTAGAGGCTCCCGATAATATATCAACCAACAAAGCCGCATGCAGGATAACATCTACAATTATTTCTCAAAGTTACGGTGACTGCGGAGGCAGGCCAGTCCGTGCCCACGCATTCATTCCCAATCACAGTGAAATAGGCAGCATACATAAGGAGCCGGTCATGTAGGTATCCTACAGGGAAAGTAAGCCATGTGTCTGAAGAAGAAAAAAAGAACTGGCTAATGTCGTCACGTGCACTCGCTTAAGGTCAACTCCGGCAATTTGTCGACGTCAATGGATCTCAGTGAAACTCGTTGGGTACATTATTGAGCACATTGATATCATTCACGCCAAATTACAGGCCTGAAAGTTGCTTTGATAGTTGGCAAATGAACTTCGAAGATTGCCTTGAAATGGTGCACCTGGCTTGTCAGAATTATTGGCAACACTTTCTGTGTGTCGTCACGTCTGGTATGTCAATGAAAGTGACGCAGCTGGTGGCATCGCTAACTTTGGCTGCTGCATCGTTTACTAGGCTGGCCAAAAAGCGACGGCGGCCTAAACATGTGTGACGGCAGCGGTGTTAGGCGCTGCTTTTCCTTCCTCCGTTGTGTTTGACCGGCATTTCGCTGGTTTGGCGCACGATTTTCTGTTTTCTGTGGATGATTGTGAGTTGAGCGGTGGTTAGTGTTGCTTTGTGGGCTGCTCAAACCACTCACCCAAGACGCAGAGTGTTTGCTATCACGACTTTCCACGTGACAATGTCCTCTGTGAGGAGGGGATCAGTGCGATTCGGTGAGCCAACTGGTTACCGAGCAAAACGCCAGGGGTGTGTTCCGATAATTTCTCGCCGGAATTCTATCAGTACAATGTTTGGCCAGCGTGTGGCCGGTGTTTGTTTGTCGGCCCATCCGTCCGTCCATCTGTCTATGCATCCATCCGCCTGTTCAAGCGTTCATCTGACTGTCTGTCTATCCATCCATCCGTCCGTACGCCCCTGCGTCTGTCTGTTTGTCTGTCCGTCCACGCGTCGATCACCAGTCAGCCCGCCCTTCCATTCGTGAGTCTGTGCTTTTGTCCGTCTGTCCATTCGTCCGTCTGTGGGTGCGGAACGAACACAGACGTACGAGCGACAAGTGAACTTTGCCTCTGCTACGGACTACATGGGCGGTCTTGGGGGACACGCGAACTTCTTCCGTGAGCTCATACGCTCTGTAATCCACGAATAACTGCAGAAGTTATCAGTACACTTGGCCCCAACTGTCAGTTCTTTGTCCGGCGTTGTCCGAGTTGTCCGTTCAGCACGCACTACGAGAACCGTCCTGTCAGACAGAGCCATGTCATTTGAATGACTTCCCTCGCTTGTCGTATGCGCAAACTCTGCTCCAGCCAGCACCACCTTTGCCTCCACCTCCCATCACGGCCCCTGCTATGCTTCCGGCAGACCAAAGTCTGCACCAACCTGCACTGCATTTCACTTCGCCTCATACCACGGCACCAGCCATGCTTCAGGCAGTCTAAGCGGGCCTGTACCTCAGCAACCGCTGACCAATTCCGTGAAAATCAGACGTGTGGTGGGCCCCTTATCGACGTCCTCTTTGATATCACTGTGGTGAAGCTGGGCACGTCTACCGACAGTGCTCTTATCGAGAGGTTGGACATCGTGGTTTTGCGTCGAACTCCCCACCTCCTAGCTTCGGCCAGCGGCCTCCGCAAATTGCGGACTACGTTGCCCAGCAGCGCAGATCGACATCTCGGCACCACTCACGTTCTCTCTCAACGCGGCGGTTCCCGCCCAATCATCACACCTATTCGGGCGTGGTGCAGAGCCAGTCACCTAGCCCGCGTCGGCAAAACCAGCCACAGCGACCTTCAGGGGCAAGGCCGCTCAGACTGGTCATGCTCAAGGCCCCCTATTGACGCGGACTGAAGATACTGACGATACATCGACAACGACATCACCGGCTAATTGCGGAAGAGTTTCCTTAAATATACCTGTTCTGCTAGATGGTCGCGAAGTCAGCGCTTTAGCGGACACTGAAGTGGACTATTCCATATTTGCGAAAAACTGGCCGCCCTTCTGAAGAAAGTATCGACGCCTTGGAACCGAACGCCAATTCGTACAGCTGGCGGGCATATCGTCACGCCACTCGGTATGTGCACGACAAGATTGCAAGTTCGCGGTTGTACATTTGTTGTCAGTTTGAGCATTCTCTAGCAAGGTTCTCGAGATATGATTATTGGCAGAGATTTTCTCAGTGAGCATGGTGCTATAATTGACATTTGACGACGTCTAGTCACTTTCGTGACCACAAACGCCACAACAGCTTACGCGGACCCAGCCACTCCCGAGTGTATCTTCGTGTTATCGACGACGCTGTCACATTACCACCCCGTGCAACTGTTGTGGTTCAGGTGGTGTGCGATAGAGTGATGCACGGTGAAGCAGTCGTGGAAAGCAATCAATCGCTTCTGCTGTCTCATGGTGTCTGCGTGGCAAGAGGCCTCGTTGACATTCTTGATGATCACTGTCACGTTGTTATCACAAACTTCAGCTACGAGCACCGGCCTCTTTTTCCTGAAACTGTCATCGCCTAGCCGACCCAGTCGCCAGTGTCACCGAGTGTTTTGCTTCCAAAGCCATCGGCGCTGCTGAAGCGCCTTTCCGCAGCGTCGACATCAATCCAACGCTTTCTGAAGCGAACAAGCAGCATTTGAGCGAGTTTTTGCTAGATTTCCACACATGCATTGCACGTTCTTCTAAGATGCGTCAAACACCGATTACGAAACACCGTATTATCACCTACAACGATGCGCGTGTCATACGGCAGCAGCCTTATTGTGTTTCGCTAACCAAACGGCATGCAATTTAAACGCAGGTTGAGGAAATGCTTCAGGATGGCGTGATACCGCCTTCAAGCAGCTCTTGGTCATCCCCAGTCGTTCTTGTGAAAAAGAAAGATGGTACGCTTCGCTTTTGTGTTGACTACAGGAAGTTCAACAATGTCAAGAAAGACGTCAAGAAAGACGTCAAGAAAGACGTTTTTCTGTTGCCCAGAGTGGATGAGTCTCTGGACAAGCTGTGGCGCGCGAAGCATTTTTCGTCCATCGACTTGAAGACTGGTTATTTGCAAATAGTGGTCAGTGAACGTGACCGCGAAATGACCGCTTTTGTATCGCCGATAGGCCTTTATGAATTCACAGTGCTCCCTTTCAGCCTCTGTACTGCTCCAGCCACATTCCAGCGAATGATGGACACCACTCTGGCAAACCTCAAGTGGAAAAGCTGTCTTGTTTACCTCGATGATGTCGTTGTGTTTTCATAAACGTTTGATGAGCATCTTCGTTGCCTTCGGAATGTGCTCGAAACGATTAGATTGGCCAATCTCACACTCAAGCCTGAGAAATGTCATTGCGGCTATGAAGAATTAAAGTTTCTTGGTCACGTCGCGAGCGCCGTTGGTGTTTGGCCGGATACTGACAAAACTGCTGCCGACACCGCTTTTCCAACTCCAACTGACAAGAAAAGTCTTCGAAGATTTCTGGGTCTGCGCGCGTATTACCGGCACTTTATTGAAAATTTTTCCAACATTGCGGAGCCATTGTTACGCCTCACGCATGATGACACACCATTTGTCCGGGTTGACGAACAGCAGACTGCCTTTGCAAACTACAGCACCGGCTTTCTTCCGCTCCCGTGCTAGACCACTTCGATGAAGATGCTGACACAGAAGTACGCACTGATGCCAGCAATATTGGTCTTGGAGCTATTTTGGTACAACGACAAGACGGCATTGAACGGGTAATAGCCTACGCAAGTCGCACACTGTCTCGCGCAGAATTTAACTTTTGTACCTCAGAGTAAGAATGTCTCGCTGTCATTTGAGCAATTACAAAGTTTAGGCCCTATCTCTCTGGAAGACCATTAAAGTGGTTACTGATCATCATGCTTTGTGTTGGCCAGTCTACGAGACCCTTCGGGACGATTAGCACGATAGACTCAGCACCTACAGCAATTTGATGTCGCCATCATGTACAAGTCAGGTGAAAAGCACGAAGATGCTGACACGCTCTAACGAGCACCTCTTCAATCCGCCAGTAGAAGCGCAGAAGAGGACGGCGCCTTCGTGGCAACTCTGAGTGGGCCGGATCTTATGTCTCATCTACGAAATGACGCCAATCTAAGAATGATTATAGATGACTTAGAAGGTGGCACCGCACCGATTCTTCGGCCGATGTCGCGAACGTTGCCATCATTTTGCCTACTAAATGGCGTCTTATACAAAAACAACGCTGGAGCTGGTAACAGATCTCATCTTCTCGTCGTGCCTGAAGCCTTCCGCGATGACGTCTTATTAGCTTGCCATGACGAGCCCACATCGGGCCATCTGGGCTACTCGAGAACGATGGGTCAGGTGCGACAACACTACTGCTGGCCTAAAATGTTTGCCTGTGTCAAGCGCTACGTAAAGCGGTGCCGTGAATGCCAGCGTCGCAAAACACCACCCTTAAAGTCTGCATCTCATCTACAACCAATCGATCCACCCCCTACATCGTTTGATCAAGTGAGAATGAACCTCCTAGGCCCGTTTCCTTTCTCTTCTTCAAGCAACAAATGGATTATTGTCGCAACCGATTACTTGACACGTTACGCTGAGGTGAAGCCATTGCCACAAGGGACCGCATATAAAGTTGCCAGTATTTTATGCATCAAATTGAGCTACGGCATGGCGCCCCGTCATATGTCATCACTGATCGAGGGACATAATTCACAGCGAAGCTCTTGGATGATATCTTCAGGTTGAGTTATACAACCCATCGAAAGACCACTGCGTATCACTCTCAGAGTAATGGTTTAACAGAAAGGCTAAACAAAACGCTAGCCGACATGATCTATATGTACGTGGATGTGCAGCACAAAACGTGGGCGACATCCTGCCGTACGTAACATTTGCCTACAACACTGCAACGCAAGAAACTAGACGCTTCACGCCATTTCGGCTCGTGTATTGTTGAGATGTTAGAACTATGCTTGACGCCGTGATTTTGTATGACGACATCAACAAGCTGGACCAATTAGCCCCCGACATACATGAGTATATTCAGCACGCTGAAGAAGCACGTTAACTGGCCCGTGTGCACATCCGAACTCAACAGCACGCAGATGCACGGTGGTACAACATCCACCATCGAGAATTTAATTATGAACCTGGTGACCAAGTTTTGGTTTGGACACCCATTAGGCGGCGAGGTCTCAGTGAGAAACTCTTGAGGAAGTACTTTGGACCTTACAAAGTACTCAGACGCGTGAGCGACGTGAACTACGAAGTGGTTCCAGACGGAGGCTCACCATCCTCCCAGCACAGCTTACTACGCCCAGAGACTGTGTACACGGAGTCCGCTGAAAACCATACTTTACGCGGTGATGCGAATTTTTTTCTTGTGCCAGTGAACTCTTCATGTGAACAGTAAATGGCGTTTATTTCCAATTGCCGGGTCCAGGACACATTTTCTCTCGTGCACAAATTTGTTTAATGTTTCTTTATGTTGCGTACTTCGACCTACTGCTGTGCACACTTTTGTTTGAGCATCGGGTCGATGGTCTCTTGGGTGGAAAAGTAATGCCACTTGGTGTTCTGTGCCAGTGAACAGTGAGCCAGTTCTGTGCCAGTGAACGAAGAAGACGAAGACTAGCAACCCGTGCCAGCGGAGACGTCCTTCTTTGTGTCTCAGATTTTGACAGTCGCGTCTTCTTGTATGTTTCTTTGAGCTTCTAGCGCGTGACAATATATTTAAACTTCGTGTCTTTTCAACAGCCAAATGGTTTTAGAAGTTTTTACTAAATAAAATAAATAATGACACTGCTTACATATATACAATATAATCAACATGACATACTACAATGAAGAACACTGACGTTTGACTCACCGAGAACGTTTGAAGCAAAACACGCAGCAAATAAGACGAGTATCACATCCATTAGGGCAGAGCAAAGCCACTCCTGATTGCGTTTTCTAAAGTGAAATTCTGGATATCAGGTTTTCTTACCCCGACTTTATGTAATGTTTTCCTTGAAACTGGTCAAACAATACAATAAACGCAAGATACATTTAAGTGATCTCATAATGTATACTGCCATGCGGCTGTTACACAAAAGCAAGCACTTCTTTCGTCGACGCAGGCCGAAATTGGAGTTCACTTCGTAAGTAAAATGCGCTGTTACAACAATGAATAGCAGCTGCGTTGTGTACATTAGCTAGGCTATTGTAGAGACCAAAGGAGCGGGATCAGAGCTTTGAGATCATCGTTTTAAGATGCGATAATTCTATGCCGACGCTTGCAGCACTACAGAACTCTGGAATATGCAGTTTTCGCTAAAAGCAGCTACGTATTAAAGTGTTTAACAAAGTCACCCTGAAAAGCTTAAATTGGGCACAGAAAATATTTACTACAGTGTTCCGGTGTACAACATTTATGCCAAATAGTTTAAATGCGTTTTGAATGCCAGTCGTTTAAAATAATGCAATGCGGAAGTGTATAAATTGCGAAAATGTCCATCAATAAAACGAAATGCGCAATTCAAGAAAAAAAAATGCCGTCGTCATTTAAATTGATCTTCATAAGTACTCTATCGACTACTGCAAAACAAGTTAACAGTTGCTAAGAAACAACTATCAGAACCCATTGTTTCTGTCTCGTTTTGCTCACGAAATTCGCCACATTATAGGAAGAATGAAGCTACTTTGAAGGGGGGACAGCATTTCCTATTAATGGGAAATTTTTCGTCCGACACCCTACTATAAATTTGTGACTTTCTCTGTCATAATTTCCAATATTTTATGCAGCAGTGCGAATACGATTTATTTGCTAGTAAACTGAAAGAAAAAAAAAAACTTCAATAAAAACAGCAGCCAGGTAACTAACTGTGAAACTATTTAGGGCTTGTGATGTGTTGTAACATGAAGTAACAGATAAAAATGAATGTAAATTGCTTCCTTGCAGACACTCAGATGCTGTTTTTGAGCCGAAGACCTAAAGGTCAAGCGTTACCTCCGATTTCTGTTGTCCTGGCTTGCACGTGCCAGGAGCGCTTATCCGCGAGCACACCGATCGTAGGTAGAAGAGGAGAACGATTATCGTGATTGCGCTCGTGGCACGCGGTTATGTTTTGCGGTGGCAGCTCAACAGCTAAGTAATGCACTCACTCCTGGCTCGCTCCACTTTGTCGTGGAGTGCACTTCGACATAAATAAAGACCTAAATAAATACATAAATAAATAAAGTAAGTGAGCAAGGATGTAGGTAAATAATCCTCGGAGTTTCACCCACTCGCCATCATTCCCCTCGTGAATATTCTGCGATTTTTGCAAGAGCGTTGGACACTTTTCATTGACTATAGCACAGCGATGAGAGTATCTTCTGTGTGAATGTAAGTGGTAAAGTCTGAAAGCATGACAACGGTTTTATCGATAGTATTGAACAACATTTCATGTTATATTGTGTCGTATATGCGACATTGTGTGCTTCTAGGTACATAAATATTCATTCGTAATCTTTGCTAAACACTTCTTCTTCCTCGAAACTCTAGCGAAAAAAGGAAGTCCACTTCGTATGCCTCAGCTAGCACCTAACCACTTTCAAGAATAAAAAAGTGCGTATTGAACTTCTAATTATTTTTTGGCGAAATTGTTGACATTACAGAAAAAAATTACTGGCCCAGATTTCGAAACTATCCTTTATTCAGCTCCGAAGTAATGGTTACAAAGACGTAAACAAGTGAAATTGTAATGATTCCAACGAGAAAATATTTGTACTGCTTAGTCGGAGCCTTAAATTTTTTAGGACGTTCCTGGACTGAACGATAACTTGAGATGACCAGCAAATGTACTAGTGCCCTTCCAGGTATCAGTTTGGTTGTTGCGACTTCACCTCCCACAGAAAATATTTCGCTTCTTGTGGTAAATGAATACAATGCACGCGATCACACTACATCTACTAGTTTCGGCATCCAGCCACTCTCCGAGTGTGCACCCAGTAGCAAGGAAACATCTTCGAGAGTTCTGAAGGTAGGCCTGAACTTCTTCCAGTTATATCTTCTATCACTGCTTAGTGTCTTGCGAAGGAAAGATATTTGAGCCTTTTTTAAGTGACTCAAAAGAGTGTATTTTTATTCATAAACAAACCAAGAAAAAAGATGTAATAATATTATCATGCGAAGGTTAAAAGCCAGCAAACGCTGAGATGACATGGGCATGGCCAATTTGCTATCAATCGTCAAGTTGTTAGGTTGATCATTGCAGTTCTAAGCCCTGTTAAAAGTCTACCTAGACACATTGATGGAGACACGATTACCGAGGAGGGTATTATGTGACAAGTAGTTCACGTGCAGACACAAAGTCATCATACTTCATTGCACAGTATCAACCCATCACTTTATTCACGAAGGGTCTCCACTGCAATGCTCCTTGAGAGCAAGCCAGCTTAGAAAGATCAAGCTAAATAATCCCCATTCGCTGAAAAGCGGTGCTCATGTATAATGTGCGTGGGCTTGACCTTCAGATGTGCATGTGAGGATAGCTATTCAAATATAATGGGCGGCGGAGTACACAACTCAACGTGTTTGAACCACGAAGTCACTATTTTACGCCGAGACTTCTGTGTAATATATGCTGTGTATTTTGAATGCATATAGATTATCATATTGTATAACAGATGAACAAGAGACAACTTTTTATTATTTATTGTGTCGACAGAATTTTACGAAACAAAATGGACGTCTCCGATACACTCTATTTTGTATTACCATGCTGCGAACCACGCCACACTCTAAGCGTGTCGCAAAAGATGGAGTGGCCGCACGCATCACTTGATCATAGAGTTCTACACAGTTACAAAATATTTTTGCGATCCCTCCCTCCTATTCTCGTGAGTACTGGTGAGGCAAAGTAAAGGGAAACTGTAAAGGGGCCACAGCGCATGCAGGGACGAGAGGCAAAGAGATGCCCAACGAAAGCTATGGTATTGGGTCCCTATTGCTGCCCTTTAAAATAAAGAGTATTCTTATTAACACATCTGTCTTCGAGTGTTTGCTGTCACAAATTTTGCCCCGCGAAGTGCACCGCCGGTGGTTTAGCTGGTTTCCGAGGCCCGCCTCCAAGGTGTGAAGGTTCTTTTCATCATGGCAGCTCCACGACCGCCGCAGCGTGTTTCGTTTTGTGGCGTTGCTCGTTTTATTTCTCTCTGATAATTTACGAGTTCCGTGCAATTTACAGTGCAGACTGAAGTGTGAGTTTTGAGTCTAGTGGCAGGTTTTCACTTAAACCGAGGTCCGAAAATCCTACAACCAACCGGTCACTGTTGAGGTCGAGTGTCAGTGAACCATATTCACATGTTTCAGCACGCTTGTGTAGGTCTGTGAGAAAAGACTCGACTGACTCGTTCACTTCCTGCTTTCGGCGATTGAACTTAGCTACATCAAAAATGAAGTTTTGTTAACAGTACGAAGTGTTTCTCGAACTTGCTTTTCACTTTTGCGTGATCCGCAAGATCAGTGATTATCAGGCTAAGTGACGCTGGTACGTCTTGGGCTTTCATCCCTATTACGTACAGAACGTGTTCACCTGTGTATCTCCACCGCTAAGGTGGAATCATGACACAATACAATAGCGGCCCCACCTTGTGATCCAACGTTTCCCGTATTTGGGTCTCGGAAGTCCAGCTTCTCTGGCAGTACGAAAGCGAACGGGTTTCTGGCCTGCTGCAGCCACTTGTTGAGCATCAATTTCCCTTCCGTCTAGCATGTTGGACGTTTCGTGGCTCTCACGGGTTGCTAGGCGACCTCTTGTTCACCGCGGTTTTCATGTCGAGTTGTCGAGAGCTTGGAGGGAGACTGAGAGACGTCAGGTTTGAAACGAGAGAACTAACGATACGTTTATTATTCGGCCACATATAGCGTCTATCCTGGAAGCACCTGTAGGCGTCCCAGCCTTCCTAGCTGTGTGGCATCATCATCAGATATGAGGTGCCCCCTCTGGATATTGTTGAGATTTATCATGAGAAGACCGGGTAAAAGGTGCCTACACGTTGAGATAGAAAGCAAGACTGCCGTAGTACTTACCGCCTAAAAAGTCCCTGAACCACCCAAATGTCTAATTGTGGATTACTACAATGTGATAGAAAAAGATTGAGTGACTTGTGTCGATGAAAGTGTCCCATACGGCCGCAGTCTTTGCAGTAAGTAGCGTGCTTTAAACCACAAGCAATTACGCGTGCGCAATGTCGACCTTGCTATGCAACCACTCCGTGGCCTCAAAGAGTGGTGCCACCAAATTTCAGACTCGAGATGTGGCATTCATTTCATTGCTTGATATGCATGACTTTTTTAGCTACGTGCGAAGTATACTTGTTAAGCAAAAGTTATTCTACTTCGAGTACAAACAGCTTTCAAAAGACATGACAGTACTTTGACGTGTTCAGAGAGTTCTAGACCACGCCTCCGGCACTGAGCGAGGATGAGCGAGCCGTGGAGACATGGAGAATCTCACTGTCGTCATCATGGTGTCTACATGTGGTACCGTCTTTCCACGATATCTGGTTGCCTGGTAACGGCTTGTCTTGCTTCGTTTTTCTTCGTTGGTGCTGTGTGTTCACTCAATTCTTGCCTTTTGTTGTGCCCATTCGAAGCATTTGTCGTGGAGTAGTGAGCGCGATTGTGTTTGTTTGAAGCTACGGTCCTCGCGAACAAGAAACATGCACGCAGCGTGCATAGTCTTGCCGGACAGTGTGCCCCAAGTGTGCGTATTCGGGTGTCTCGCCGCTTTGTTACGACAGAACCAAAATTTATTGGCTGTGCCACGAATCACCACAATTTAATATTCCTCGGTGTTTACACTTGTCGCTTGTCGGTGCTGTTGATGGTAGTGATGATCATGGGTTAGCAAAGATATGCCTATACACGTTCGCGCCGAGTATTATATACGAAATATCAACTGAAGTACGCGGCACCATTTTCTTTGATTGCGTCATCACTAGGGGAGGGACTGCGGCAAGCGGCTATTTGGCAACGCTGAAAACTGACGGGCATTGTAACCGTCTTGAAATGCGTTGGATATTGGTCATACTAATCAATTTCACATATAACATTTCTTCTTTCTGCTGCATAATTACTACCGATTCGTTACTATGAAATTAATGACTACACGTTGACGAAAAAAACGTGACCTTCAAGTGGAATGAAGTGAGTGAAATGAAAAGTGAGTCACTGCTCCTGTAAGGAAATACAAGGAATAACGAGCGTACTTTTTGTAACGGCCACCTGGCTTAGAACCACGAAGAGAGTTGGAGGTTTGATTTTCTGTGGCGGAAGTTATCAGGCAGTTTTCTTCTTTTCATTTATTGGCGGCCGTTTTCTAACATCATATATGTGACAGAAATGCATAAAAAATAACTCGGTGAACACTGCCAGAAAATACTTCGTTTTAAAAAGACTTCGTTTCTAAAATGGTGGAGCCTGCACTAATTCGCACAAGCTTTGCAGCATGCAGCAAAGTTGCACGATTGTTATGTCAACAAAACCACCAATGACCTACAAACACCCAAGCAACAACCAGCTGGGACCCAGCACTCACCTAGAGACAACAAAGTCAAGAACACAGCTAATAACCTAGCAGGTATGTAGAAACAACTTAGCTTTAGCTAGGCAAAGTCGAAGCCTCAACCGAAAAACAACTTATTATCTCTCAGCTATAGCTTAGAAAAAGCCTTAAAGCAAGCTAGAAAGTCCTTGGTAATGTTAACAAACAACCTACAAGTAGGTGGACTAAACTTCCGAATCATGCGAGGCTTGAGTCACCTCCACTGGCTCAAGCGTCACACGACCCTCTGCCAAATTCACCCATTTTTTTGGGAGTACAGCTTGGTAGTTTCTTGCAAGATACGTTTGGCCTAATTCTTGTGCCAAACGTTACATCCTTTTTAACATACATGAAAAGAAACACATATTCCATTAAAGTTGCGTATAACAAAGAAAAACGTTTCTCTTCTTTATTTATTCAGCACTCTTTTCAAGTACGAACACCAATAATGAGGCACCGATATCACAATTTGTTTATTGTGTATGGCGATATTATGAATTGAGCACAGAGAAAAAAATTGCTTGTGCGAAACCCAAGAGAAAACAATTATTATGATCCGCATACTTGTTTGCCATAAGGCTGGGTCTATGCTTAGCGATCCACAAAGAAATCGCATCTTAGGCGTCCAGGGCACCACGCATGGGTGTTCTCCATATCACATTGCTTTTTACATATCCCTCCAGCCAAAGCACATGATTTAATTTTTTCTACTTATCACGAAAAACGCAAACAAAATTATTACACTTGAGGAACAATGCATGCACGAATATTTATTAACAAATTAGGCAATGATAAAACTTAGCTAAGGAAAACCTAGTTAAGGTTGTTTTCGTAAAAGCGATCTTGTGTATAAATCTAAACTTATTTTTCGTATGTGCCGAAAGTAGCTATAAGTACTACATTGCTCAATCAATACTGAAGCGTTACATTTCGAATGTCGCTCAAAAAGCTTCCTGGGGTAACAGTCAAAAATCGCTGGCGAATGCATTGTAGGACACGTTTTCGAGGAAACCAGCCACGCATCTTAGTGGTGACAGGTTGCGCCAGGCTGCGTTCAGAATGGTCACAGTTGACCTGCGGCTCAAGGCATAGCAGTTCCCCGGAAGTGGTAGCGAAGCCAGTCGAGGAACGTCATCGGCCGATGGACCTGCGCAGCTTAGGAGGATTCTAAAACACTCCCGGGGAAACGTGGGACGTCACCTTACACACGGGGTACCATACAGTTGCGCCACAGCTGGAAACCATTTTGAAAAAAAAATGGCATTGCTCAGGAGTGACATAGGGTCAAGAATCAAGTTAGCGCATGTAATATGGCTTGGTGGGAGAATAAGAGCCCACCAGGCATCACGCCATATTAACAACGCAACGAGAAGGTAGTTTAAAACTGCCCATCAAAATTATAGCATGCTTCCCCACATCAATACATCTCTCTTCTTATAATAGACAACCCTATAATGAACAAGGTTATGCGACGACCTGCATGATTTCGCCATACTACACACGCCTGTGGCCGCATGCGTTAGTAGATAACTGAATGGTCAGGCTGCTCAACTTAAAATTGCTCCAAATCCCACATAGTTTAGCCTAACGAAGCATAGGCCCGTCGCCGCTCATACTCCACGTCGAGCGAGACTTCAACTTGAAATTACAAGGTATATCATATATTTCGCGCAAGCTTCTTGAGGCGATGGGTAACACCATTCAAGAAAGAGATAATGGCAATACGCTTTTTCTCGCCAACCTTTCCATTTTCAACGTAGTCTTTCCACCCAGGATTTAAGATTTGGATAGCTATTTATTGCATGCCACCATCGTATTTCTGAAAGGCCAGCCTTCGTCAAATTCATCTCTGAACAAGCGTGAGTGTAGGCGTGGGCCTCTCTTCTATCATGCCAAATGAAGCGTGATTGCCAAACATTTGCCGATTTTTGTTTCTTGACAAAACAGCTTCCAACCTCACGAAGCCAGAACGAACGCAAAGTACGAAGAACAGGCAAATTCATGCCATGCCCATAATTCTCATGCTCGCTGAAGCGCCTTGCGTTGAAGTTCACGTAGCCACAAGGACCAGATTTCTCTCTAGTCTATATACAAGAAACTATGCTGTGAATAACAAAACGGGGCCTTTCTATAGTTATTTGTCGTATGCTATTATAATTTTTTGTTGTTGCTTGGTGCAACGCAGGAACATTTTAGCATGCTCTCGCACCAAATAGAAGTGGTCTTCCTCTTCTACTCCGAGCACTTTGATGATGGTATGAATTTTTAAAAAGAAAGCAAAAACACACAAAAAACTGGAAAACACAAGGAAGAGCAAAGAAAAAATTACAGATAAATGAAGAAGGTTGCCAAGCTCGATTCTCCTAAGGCATCGCACCGCTAGTGCAGGCTGCCTAAATTTTTAGACAAAAAAACAACTGACACTGGTAGGCTCTCTGACTGCACCTCAACGTAGCCATCTAACCCGCTAATCTTTGCGATGCAGATGATCTTCCGTATGATCACCAGCAGGCTACTGCTAATCTCGGTGCGCATCTTTGCCGGTGCGTAACCGAAGTGCGCACTGCCATGCTTCACAGCGGCGTCGGGATGCTACCACCTGTCGCTCGTCAACAGTCGACCCGGGATGACCGTGCCGCCAGGGGAGCAGTGGCTACCAGAGGCTAAAGCATTGTGGGCGGCCACATCATCATCGACGTCAACAGCTTCGCTGCATATAAAAGCACACCCGCCGCCGGCATTGCCCCGTGGGCTCTGTGACTGCACCTCAACGCAGCCATCTAACCCGCTAATCTTTGCGATACAGGTTAGTAAATTCTACGCGCTGTTTGCAAAAGAATCTAGCAATTACGTCTTGGTGTAGTTGCCGAGCCCACAGGGCTGTCTCGCCATTGCCACCGAATGTGTTTCCGTTATTCAATCTTTGTTGATGTTGTCAGGAGATGTGGAAACTAACCTTGGCCCTGGCGGAAACGATGCCGTATTGACAGAACTTCAGACAATAGCCGCAGCCCAATCCAAAGTAATCACCGAAGTACAGAGCCTCAAATCTCAGCTAAACACTACTGATAGAACATTAACAAATTTATGCAAACGGATGACTGACCTAGAAGCACATTACCAGGCCTTTATTCCTATCCTAAACGACATCGAAAAGATGCGGGCAGACACAAGCAGCATGTCTCGCAAGATCGAGTAGTTAGAAGACCACCTAGACGACGCGGAAAATCGTTTACGTCAAAACAACCTCATATTTTATGGCATCTCCGACCCTACTGACAGCGAAACATGGAACGATTGCGAAAAAATAATTTTTGATGTCTGCCATAATAATCTAGGAATAATTGTAGGACCTCATGACTTCGAAAGAGGTCATCGCCTTGGTAGTCATTTTCTCGGTAGAAATCATCCCATAATCGTGAAACTCACAGGTTACAAAGTAAAGGACTCGATCCTATCAAATGGCTGAAAATTAAGAAATACCAACTTTAGCATTGGAGAGGACTTTTCGCTCACTGTTCGACACGCGCGAAAACAATTAATAGCATTTGCCAAGGCTAAATTTGCTAAGTTCTCCTTGCGGTATAAAACCCTGTACATCGGTCAGAAACGTTTTATTTTTGATAAATTGTCTAGCACAATTAAAGAAATCGCACAGCGATCGTTCTGTTACCATCGACCTACAAACTGACAACGCCCGGCATTTGCTAAACCACTCTAATTTTAAGTGATATTTACAAACATCTGCAGTTTCCTTCCAAAGCGCGAACTCTTATCGAACATTGTTTTGTCATCCGGAAGCAATATACTGGTACTAACTGAAACTTGGCTCAACGATAACGTTTCAGACGCTGAAATTCTGAATGACTTACCTGAATTCTGCGTGTATTGTAGCGACCGAAAGTGTACTAGAGGGGCAGGTGTTCTGGTCGCAATTCACCAAGGTATATTATGTTCAGTTGTACACGTCACATCCCACTTTGAATCATAATGGCTCATTTGTCACGCTGCTCCCCTAACAGTACTTCTTGGCATTTGTTATAGGCCACCGCGTACTAATCCAGACTTCTGTAGGCACCTAAAGAATAGCCTAAGGCAACTTGTTGCCACTTACCCCAATGCTCGCATCCTTCTCTTTGGTGACTTCAATTACCCGAACATCTAATGGCATAACCTAGGCATTTCCTTATTATTATGTCATGCAGAGACTAAAAACTTCGTTGACGTATGTTCAAACTTTAACCTGAGTCAGTCTCGGAACCACCACGCGTTACGCAAGAAACAGCAAACATTCTAGACCTAGTACTAACTAACAGTCCTGAAAACCTTTCATCTATCAATTATCTCTCAGAATTCAGTGACCATAAAATTACACGTGCCCTATTCTCATTCAGTTCCACTCCAAAGTACACATCCGCAAAAACATTATGCCTTTACGACCGGGGAAACTACGATGCAATAACTGAAGACCTTAACACCTTTTTTTCTGAGTACAAATCAGTGTTTCTACTCGCACAATACATGAAAACTGTTCAATATTCAAAAATGAATTAAGTGTGCTCACTAACATGTTCATTCCGAGGGTTACCTTTCATACTAATCACAATAAGCCATGGTTTTTTGTACGTTTAAAACAGCAGGAAAATAAATAGAAATGGCTGTTCCGTTGGGCCAAACGCTGTGACACCCGGAGTGACAGGGATAAACACTTCGAAGTTGAAAAATCATATCTAGTTGAGATCCGGAACGCCGAGAATACATTTTATCACGATGACTTACCAAAGCTACTAACCAGCAACCACAGAAAATTTTGGCAACTTTTAAATCCAAAGCCGACTCACGACATCACACTGACTAACGACGCGCACGAACCAGTGACATTGATTGATTTGTGTGGTTTGCCGTCCCAAATCCACCATATGATTATGAGAGACGCCGTAGTGGAGAGCTCCGGAAATTTTGATCACCTGGGGTTCTTTAACGTGGACCCGAATCTGAGTACAGGGGCCTACAACATTTCCGCCTCCATCGGAAATGCAGCCGCCACAGCCGTGATTTGATCCCGCGACCTGCGGGTCAGCAGCCGAGTACCTTAGCCACTAGACCACCGTGGCGGGGCCGAACCAGTGACAGACCATAAATGTGGAGAAACATTTAACACCGCATTCGCATTTGTCTTTACTCTATAACTTGACGCAACTTCACAGTTACCATCAGTTAACATCGAAGCATCCATGCCAACTATCTCGTTTTTCGAAGAAGGCATGGCGTCCGTAATCGATAACATGAAGCTTTCATCATCAGCCGGTATGGACGCAGTTAATTCTAAGCTTCTGAAAAACGGTAAATCAATTTGTGCCGCCTATTTATCTTAGATTTTTTGACAGTCACTCGCCCCAGAAGTCATTCCAGATGACTGGATAACGGGAAGGTCGTTCCAGTGTACAAATCAGGTAACAGAGACTCACCCTTGAACTACCACCCCATTTCGTTAACTAGTGCACCCTGTAAAATCATGGAACACGTCATTTACTCTCAAATCGCAAGTTTCTTGTACTCGTGTAATTTTTTTTTTATTGATCACAACATGGGTTTTGTAAGGGTCACTCCGGCGAAACACAATTACATGCAGGCTGATGTAGTTTTTCTCGACTAGGCGAAAGCTTTCGATGAAGTTCCTCACCGCCGCCTTTTGCTAAAACTTTCACACCTTCACCTGGACACTAACATTCTTCGTTGAATTGAACAGTTTCTCACTAACCGTTCTCCGTCAGTCTTTGTTAATGGTCACCTATCTTACTCTCTCCCAGTCACACCTGGCGTTTACCAAGGATCTGTCCTTGGTCCCCTTCTATTTCTAATATATATTAACGACTTGCCCGATCATGTATCCTGCAGCATTCGCATGTTCGCGGATGGCTGGGCCATTTATCACATTATCAGTAACCAGCATGATCACCTGTATCTCGCAACCAATCTTAACAACGTGCTTAATTGGTGGTACACATGGGTAATGACCCTTAATCTTTCCAAATGTAAACTTATGTCCTTTTCCCGTCGCCACAGTCCCAATCGCTTCCAGTATTTCATCGTTAACACCGCAATTGAATCAGTATCATCTTATAAATATCTTAGAAAACCTTGTCTTATGATTTATCATGGCATACCCACAAGACTAATTTAGTTTCAGCATTTATTAAAGCACTTGGTTTTCTCAAACGCCATCTCCGCCTAGGCCCCCTACCTGTGAATTTACTTGCGTACAAATATTTATTCAGAACGAAATTAGAATATGCATCTGCCATATGGAGCCCACATTAAACGTAATTAATCAATGCATTAGAAGCGCTACAAAACCGTGATGCCAGATTCGTTCACTCATCTTACTCATACGATATCAGTATTTCATCTTTGAAAGTGAAATCTGGACTTCCACCTCTTTTTTGCGCCGCCGCACTGCAACTCTCGTGTTTTATGACAAATTATTTCATTCTTTCCTCAATCAGCCACCTTATATAGCAGCTGTAGCACGCATATCTCATCGAACCAGTCATTCGTTTGAGGTTGCCGGCCCATCATCGTGCACCACTGCTTTTTCTGCCTCGTTCTTTTTTCGAGCAGCCACGGACTAGAACGGCCTCCCCCGAGACATCGCCAACTTCGCCTCATCATCTGCCCTTCAAGACCGTAATATTTATCATATTCAATGCTAAAATAACTTTTACTGCTTATTGTTAACCTAAATAAAACCCCACCCTTTATGTAATGCCCCTTCTAGAAAGGGGGCCTTTAGGGTAATAAACTTAACTAAACTGAACTAAAGCACACTGATGCCTGACATCGGTATATTAGGGCAAGTTGCTATGAACTAATAGCTACTGAATGTTGTGGTGGAGTAGCTATGAGCCACTGCAATGACCAGTGTTTGTCGTAGCTATTGCGCACGACGAGAGAAACAAAACTTGGCCTTGTTGCACTCAATGCGAAGTTTGTGTAGACAGTGGAGATATGGTTCTCGTGCGTTTACTCTGCGAGTTCCTGTTCCTACTTTGATATTTGATCATATTGGTTGCCCTTGGTTTCTATTGCGATTTTCTGTTTTTCTGAGATGAGTAATTTTATGGAAATGTTAGTGATTACGTTACTTCGAAAGTCGATGGGCATGGGAGAGGAGGTGTGACTTCCCTAGGCTTCCGCTACATATACTTAAGGCCCTGGTCAAGCTTTCCAGCTTCACTGTGCAGATGCTACTACCGACCGAGGCAGTTAAGCCATCTATGTCGTATTTGGGAACCTGAAAATGGGAAGTTCAGACACTATTCTGTCGTTCGAAAAGCCCCATAGGACCTCCGCAACTGAAATTATAGAATAGCGGGATTTAAAATCAGGCATTGTGCGTTATAGTAAGATATTCTGCAATAAAGCCACACTGGTGCGCAAAACTTCTTTGCAAAAAAAAATACTGAATACAGACGTGTATCATAGAGACCCTTCACTCTAATAGAGCAGACGTGCCGTTGTAGCATAGTTAAATATCACTAAAACTGACGTCATTTGGGTCGCGCAAGGCGAGGGTGGTTAAAAGCTTGATAACTATTTCAAACGACGCCTCAACCACAATTTGTTGTGATGATCAGCCACAGGATCAACAATGTGTGAATCAACCTAAGAGCGCATGTTGTTTTAGAAGCGCGTAGTGCACTTCACAAAAATCGTGAAATCTGGTGTTGACGTTCCTCCTCTGCTTCGCGAAATAACGATCGTTACGAAGTTGTGTGTACCATGTAACTGCTCTTGCAGTAGTTGCAATTTCCGACTTTACAACCGCCTCCAGGCAAGGCGTCCTTCCCGCTTACGCCACGATTGTAGCGCTTGTTGCTCACAGACTTGTGATTTCACAGTGGAGCTGTTACAGATTATTTAGATAATTAAGATTGACTTGTTTAAAACTCCTTTGTTTAAAAACACAATAAAACACGCAGGTAATGCTAAGCAGCTTTCGCTAGCAATTACTTGTGTTTCGTTAAGTTCTTGGTCAGTGTTCTATGCGGCTGGTATATTTCATTTTCTTGTCCTGCAGATATTATTTTGAAAGATTTTTTAAGGCCACGCATGTGTGTTATTCGAAGCCACGTGATGTCAAATAACTATGATCATTATGTTAGCGAACCACCTGTGTCATCGTTTCCGAAGGAGATTGGCTTTCTCGACGCAAGAGTTTTGTTCCTGAGACTGTTTTTTTCATTTTCTGTTGTTTTGTAGCTTTTGTTGCTGCCCATGCATGTTTTTGGTTATTTACGTAACTCGGTGATGGCTTTTGCAAAGGTGCACTATCAATTACAGATATTCGCTTCGCTATGCTAAATACATTATTGACAGCAAGCACTGTTTGTGGGGTGTGGTCGTCAGTATACGTGTTTCGGTGTGTCATTGTATGAGATAGTGCCAACTTGAGCCTAATTTGAAAAGTGATTCACTACCAGCCAGCCTGACAGCAAGTTCTAACATTCTCTCTGCGGATAGTCGAACGCTTGGAGTATTCGTAGAAAATTCCTTACTTGTGTGTATCGCAGAAAAAGGTAAAATCCCACTTGTTAGCAGTAGTCTGTAGACAAAAAACCATGTCTCGCCTAGATCCTCTATATTGCGAATAGGTCTAATGAAACGACGTGTGTTTCGCCACTAAATGGCTTCTTCTCTTTGTTAGGAGCACGGGCACCAACTCAATCTTCGTTGATAGGAACTACTCGAAGTCCAGGCGACAGACACTGGAAGTCTCACATAAAAGTGCTTCTGAATAGATCACGGAATAACACGTTTATTATACAAAGGTTGCAAAACTCTGCTGATCGACAATATTGATGGAGTGGTGGAACGTTGAGATATTTCTTTTATTTTTTTGGGAGGGGGTGATAACTCTTTGATTGGATTTTATGCCTGAAGACACACTGTATCTTATTATAGTTTTCTCAGGTTTGCGGTATTTTAGACCTCTAGGGTTCTTCAATGTGCACCAAAATGCAAGCGTGCAGGCTTTAGCATTTCACCTTTATCGAAATGCGGCCGCTACGGCTGAAATGGGAGGACCACAGTGAAGCACCATAACAACCCCACCATAGTTCTTTGAGAAGTAGAGGGTGCTATCTGGTATTGCGTAAACTACATAGTCTTCATAGCATCAGTCAGCTGAGAATTACCGAAGTATGCAAAACATACAAAACCCGGAGGATGCTTCAGCTTCACCTTCCCGAGTAGTTCGCGACAGGGTGATCTCGTTTCATGCGCATCGTCTTCGTACTGAAAGCCCTCTCCAGTTCTCCGAGTATTCCTCAAACGTACCGCGAGGACACGAACGACGCTGTGCGCAACATTGGCCGCTTGAAAGTATTATTGAATGCACGTCGGGAGCAATAATTACCGAATAGCCATATATTACCCCTTATGTGAATAAGTGAAGGGCACGCTGAGCGTCCGTAGGGCAGCATGTTAACTTAAGCGGATGTTCACCTTGTTGCTGATTCTGCTGCTGATGATGACAAGTATGTCTGAGCATGTAACATATTTTGACCCATCAGAAGATTTAACACCTCTGCAACGCAAAGTATGCAGTTTAAGGAGACTCCTTTCTATACATCACACATATAGTGTTTTTAAAGAATGTTTCATACTGTTAGGGCCATGTTATGTTTAATATAACGCACATTCTCATAAATTCTACGAAAGAAAAAGTTTACTGAACATTCTGCGTAGTAGAACACCTGCTTCCCGGCAGGTGGCTCAGTTCTTATTCTGACTCAAATCCAGAAATATTTTGTTCATCCTGATCACACTTTTCTCGTTTTTTTGCTCATGGACGAGGTGACAATCTTTGACTAATTATAGACGACGCTAATGCATACATGAACGCGACACCAACCCGGTACGGAGAATTTTCGCGGAACGAGCTCTTTAACAGGGTCACGTAGATAACTATGTCTTTGGCGAGTAGAAACGCCTTTGACAAGCGGTTTTTTTATTGCGCTAATTTGCCAACTACCTTTCTTGGTACATCCTAATTTTCATACCTCACTTCGTCTGTTTTTTGCTTGTTATATGAAATGTCACTGGATATAAGTTCACCGGTTTTCAAGCCAATGTAAATTGGTTAGATCAAGGGTGCTGTGGTCGGTCGAATGAGCGTGTTTTTTTCTACAAATTTTCGCCATCGAATTAGATGGTTGGTCGAAGCAATAGCAAATGGGGCACGTGACCTAAAAGCATTCTCATTTATGTTGCGTTGAAATGAGCTCAAAATGTGGTAAAATATGCACTCTATTTTGATATGCTGGGGCGACAACTATCAGGTACGTAAATGTTGAGCGTGGGACATCGGGTGAAAACATACTTTTGATTTGTGCAATGCACACGTCTCCTTATATGATAAAATATGTGGTTCAATGCCTCGAAACAGCTTTAACGTTATGAGGCAGGCCTTATTTGAGGGCTCCCAAAATTTAGGTCATCTGATGTTTTTTAACGTGCACCTAAATATAAGTACGTGGTCCTCGCACATATTCACCCCTATGCGCAGACAATGCAGCCGCTGTGACCGGGATTCAATCCCATGACCCTGTGGGTCGACATTCCAAAATCATAACCATTACATAACCATAATGGGTAATATATCTGAAAACCTATGCTTCGAAGAGCAAGCTTTATTGCAATTACACGATGAAGCAACCTGCCCAAACGAAACACATGAAAAATGGCGTATCTACTTTCACTAGTGCACAGTGGCGACACAGCACCGCTGTCCATCTGGACATGACATTCTTTGGTGTACAAGTCCGGGACAAGTATGTGAGACATTTCGGCATTTCCCTAGTATCGATGCACAGGTTCTCTTTTCCTCTGCGGGGGGAAAACACACGATTAGATTAAAAAGCATTGCGACTCCTGTAGCATGGGATATAGTTTCGTCCACTATTCCTTGTATTCAATGAGGTAAGCTATCTCTCACTGTAAAATAAATATTTAGTTATTGCACGATGGCCTAGTTTACCTGGTCGCTAAGAGTTCATATTACAGACTCGTTATTAGTTGGGCAGAATAGATAGGCGTGTCCCATTTCTTCCAAAGAATTATTTATTATTTTGATCAAACCTTACAATGAGTGCACTCCTTGCAATAATGGAAGAACTCTGTTTGTATACCTTGTTTTATATCTCCTACAGTGTATTGTGATCAGTTGATCGCCATCATAAACTGCATATAATACTTTGATAGCACGTTAATAACTCAGCTGCCTATACCAATAAAGTTGGGGAAAGTCCCCCCCCCCCATCTGCCAACTATTGTGCACAATAAGTGCACAATATTTGAGGGTTGCCCTCGTATGGTTCAGGACCGAATTTCAAAATGGAGGCGAAAATTCCTCCAGAAGGAGCACATACCTCCACTTCTAATGAGACGCTATATTGAATACGCAATCAATTAAACTTTATTCTTGCCTAATACAATCGAGCCCCGTTATATTTCATTTGTTAAGGCAAGAGTGGTGAGACGTTCTTCAATTTTTCAAAGAATTTGCGTTTACTCAGAATTCCGCCCCGAGGCACCACAGGTAAACGTACTAGGAAATTGTGCACATATCCAAATACTCTCAGAAGTTGGGTTCCAAGACACCATCGCAGCATGAACCTGTAGTGAATCATGGGTAGTGCTCGAAGCTAAGTGTATAAGGGCTTGCTTGAACGTTGGCGCATATTTCAAAATCGCCGAAGACGGGTAGAGTTCTTTTGCTTGGGATTTTACAGTGTATTCATTGATACTCGGTGACACAGCTTGCGAGCACATAGGCTGCAATCTAAAGCCAAAGTACTTTATTTTCGTTCATAAATCAGCTCAAAATTCTCATATCACACGTATGACACGCATCCAATGACCTCGTATGATCATACGAGAAGAATTAGGATTGCCAAAATACATGTCAAAATACTGGATAGGAAGCATGCGTGCTAGGTGAAAAATTTTTGTAGGGAGCCTTCGGCATCAGCTCGTATCCAGGTGAAGTTAACTATGAAGCTATAAAATGACGATGAAATATGCTAAAGTTACAGTCGAGACACAGAATTTCTAGCATATCTATAGTAGCGCATGTTTTTCCGCCACTCCCATCTTCAATTCAACTTAATTATCTCATTATGCAGAACCGCCTAACATGAATAATTAAAGAGGTATTTACCTTAACTGCCACAATCACTGTTCAAAAAGATGGTTTTAAACAACTTAAGATGTCTGCTGCTACAGCAAAAAAAAAAAACTGTGAATGAGTCGAACAAATGCCATTCGTATCCATTTTTTTTTTTACAATTTCGGACGAACGTCGAGTATACAGATTCAGTATACACTTTGTTTCACACGCCATCTGTAGTTCTTGTACTCTTAAATGTGTACCAGCTGTTCACTAATGAGGAGTAGTGGTCACAAGTATTGCACTAATTTTACGAACACTAAAAGTTAAGCCATTTATGACTGCTTCCATAGTATGCCTTTTGAAGATGAGTGCACGAATGTAAACAAAGAAATTTGGAAGCACTGGATCTACTTTTTCAGATACAAACTTGGATCACACCTTGTTTTGTAAAGCTGACCTTCAAGCTGAAAAGGGTGAATGCTGACGAAAGAGCTGCACTGAAACACTAATGTGGCGTGCTATTGAACACGAACTAGCTATCGCGGGCAGCCTCTGGTCTCGCCGCCACGAGAGCTATAGTGGTTGCACTCAAAGACACAACACGTTAGCCCCTGGAGAGCCGATGGCACTGGGCTTGCAGCTGTGCGGTATTATGGAGCTCATCATAGAGGGTCCTTTGTCGCAACGCGTGGTCGAAACGTAAAGAAGTCGCGTCGTTCTTGCCTAACAAAGACATGCAATCAAGTATGATTACTGTAATTGATTGGCCTATTTCCCTTCTTAAGCAGAAAATTGAGCGATTGCTGGACAATGTTTTAGGTGTATATAGAATAGTAGGTGTATATCCGACATTATTCCTGAAGCAGGTAATAATGCCGTTATTGTTCCCTGTAATATTCTTCTTCAAACGAAGAATAGCAGAACATAGCACACACACACTCGCGTATGGTCGCTAAAGCTTTGCGCAATACGAATCATAACACCAATTCTGTATCCACTTTCTCTGTTTTTCAATACAGTTTTGATTTTATACCTGGTTATGACCTAATTTATTGCCAGAATATTTTACAAATCACGTCCAAATAGTTTTGAAAAAATTACGACTATTTACGCTCACCCAAAACGCGTGCCACGACAGCCTTGGAACACTGCCCTAAAAAGAACGCACTATAATGGAAATGCGCAAAGTGGTCACTAAGGGCCTAGCTTCACAACTGACCGGACCAGTGCAAATTATTGAAGTTTTGGATTTTATAACTTTTAGCTTCACCAAAAATCTGAATATAGTTAAGACCGCATGTATTTTACATTTTTATAGCAGTATTGAGTGCGGTCTACTTAAAATCAGCTATTTGCTATCAACTTCCCTTGATTCGAGTATTGAAGAGGCGAAATTTTTGCGGCAAAGGGTCTTTCAAGTAGTACATATGACTTGAATATATTGTAGGGATGCTAAAGCTTTCACATTATCGGTCAGCTGCCATCTCGTAATAAGTTCAGCTGCGTGACCCCACACAAGAAACATGAGTGTGCCACACTTGCCGCCACGGCAACAGGTGGCGCTGACCGACACTTCGACATTTAAGTGTACATTTTAACCCTATAAAAGGAACAGGGAATAACCGCCGCCTTAACTTAGTGGTAGATCATCGGAAGCGTTTTCCGAAAGTCCCAGGTTCGTATCCTGCATGTGGCAAGTTATATCTTTGTTCAGTTATTTTTTTAACATTTAAATTACAGTTACCTATTATCATCATTATCAGCCTGACTACGCCCACTGCGCGAAAAGGCCTCTCCCATGTTCCGCTAGTCAATACAGTGTTGTGCTTTTTGCTGTCCTGATATACCTGTGAACTTTTTCTACTCATCGGCCCACCTAGCTTTCTGTCTTCCCCTCACCCACTTGCCTTCGATGGAAATCCAGTCAGTTACCCTTAATGAGCAGTGGTTACCTTGCCTACGCGCTACTTGCCCAGCCTATGTTCATTTCTTTACTCACTTTGAACTATGACATAATTATTAACACAAATTTTTTTCTTAACCACTCTGCTCTGTTCTTGCCTCCTAAGGTTACCCCTATCATTTTCCTTTCCATCGCTCGCAGCGTCGTTCCCAATATAACCTGATCACTAATCCTCTTTCTAAGCCTCCAGGTTTCGGCTGCGTAGGTACCTGCAGCTTGCAAGATGCAGCAGGTACCTACGCAGCCGAAACCTTCATCTACCTTCTACCTTCATATACCTTCATCTTGGCTCCGCCGCGGTGGTTTAGTGGCTAAGGCACTCGGCTGCTGACCCGCAGGTCGCGGGTTTAAATCCCGGCTGCGGCGGCTGCATTTCCGATGGAGGCGGAAATGTTGTAGGCCGTGTGCTCAGATTTGGGTGCACGTTAAAGAACCCCAGGTGGTCAAAATTTCCGGAGCCCTCCACTACGGCGTCTCTCATAATCATATAGTGGTTTTGGGACGTTAAACCCCACATATCAATCAATCAACCTTCATCTTGAGGTATTGTGGTAGTTCATCAGTCATGGTTTCCGAATGATTACCGAAGGTCTCCACCCCGCTATTATTCTTCTAGCTACGTAAATCTCTGTGCAGCGATAGTGTAGTGGTTAGAGTACAAGCTTCGCGCGCAAGAGGTCCGTGGTTCGAATCCAGGTGCTGCGAGATTGTTCACCATATTTTAAAATAATTATGCGCATGAGGGTGGTTACTCCTTATAATATACCATGTCCTTTCTCTGTCATTTTTGTCTGTTCTCATTACACCTTGCCTAACAAAGAAAACAAGCCTTTAAATGTACACTTTCTTTCATTTTATAGCAAGAGTCTCTTTTGGGTCGACTTGATGCCTTGAAGTGGTATGCAAGAAATTATATGTCAGCTGTCATAATCTAATCAGTCTATGTACTACGTACGACAAGCTGGCAATAGGAGTATTCCATACTCACCACCATGGTAACCCTTGGCATCTAATCTGTCTTTCTTGCTGATCGTATCCTACCAATTTATTTCTCAGGTGAAGTATCGGCTACACATGACCACAGAATCGCTAGGCTGTTTTCCTATGTCTTAATGTTAAGCCTAACGCTTTGCATTTCATTGTAAACCTGATTGATTGATATGTGGGGTTTAACGTCCCAAAACCACTGTATGATTATGAGAGACGCCGTAGTGGAGGGCTGCGGAAATTTAGACCACCTCGGGTTCTTTAACGTGCACCCAAATCTGAGCACACGGGCCTACAACATTTCCGCCTCTATCGGAAATGCAGCCGCCGGTTTCAATGTAAACCTCTCTGAGCTCAATTTTCTCACGAGTACTCTCGTAATTCTCGAAATATTCATCGCACAATGTTGCACTGTTAAGATAATATTATTCTCTACGTCAGGCTCGAGGTACGTAGAAAATAAAGAGCCATATCGGCGAATATGTGTTGTACGTGCTTGAGCACACTTGTATTTTTGTTTCGTTTCGTAAAGATCAGAAGCGTGTCATTTCAAAAACCAACCTTGATACATATGCTGTTTTAAAGCCAGGGTCTGGTTGCCAAACCTTGACTCCTTTATCTGTGCTGGGTGATATCTTTGTCAATTTTAACACTTTCATGATAATGGTTTGCAAGACTTTGCCATTTTAACCATCGTTGCCAAAGAGTGCTATTCAATCAACAATGTGACAGCTGCTGAACTGTTTTTCAGGAGCGATCTACAGCTATTGCAATTTGCTTATTTGAATACTTCATCCGAGTATGTACGGCACATGTCAAAGATTGTTTCTGTTGACACGCCCTTTTGGGTCTTATCCTCCAGCATTTGTCTTTTTAGGGCAACAAGGGCAAATACTAATATTTTGTAATTATCCTCTGCACTGTCAGCTCATTCGATCGCTCATGAAATAGCTGTAGCACCAGAAGTAAACAAATTCTTACTTTTCTTACAACACGTTTTTAGGAACCCACATCTTATCATGGGTACTCTTCTGCTTCGAGGACAAAAAAACACAAATCGGCATTCATTGCCACTTGACTTGCAGTCTCGGGTTGCCCTGAGCGCTGGAAAAATAAAAAGGACCGGTTGTTGTGTGAAAATAATCTTTGAGAACTAATAAAGGCTCAGAGAATAAATTCTTAGTCAGAAGTTGTATTGGAAAATTTTTAACTGCCTTGTTTGAATTCACATAATTTTGTACAAGCCTTTTCTTCTCTGTCATTTGTCATTTGTTGTCATTTTCTTCCGGGTTAAGTTTTAGCAGTGTATTTCTTTATGCTCTTACAAACTGCATACTAGCCAAATAAAATCACAATTTACCAATTGGTATAACAAACAGATGAAGCACATTAAAAAGAAGGCAAGCTGGGCTAAATTTATGTCGTCCTATGTGCTGTCATTACGTAGTGTTGTTCGTGTTGCTGCATAAATTGTGCTACTAGATCATTTAAGGACGGCCTCAATGTCCAGACTGAATATTAGTTATTAGTATTAGAACAAGACAATGCTTGTTTAAAATATCTGTTTATTAAAAAAATTACAATGAGCTTGTGTAGGCTTTCGTTTCGTAAAGCAGTAATTTTTTCTAATATCCACAGAATATCACTTTTCTTACTTTTAATGCTCTGAAAGCAAGTTGAAGACGTTTAGTTAAAAATAACTAGTTTTAGCGATGCTAAGGCCCGTATTCACAAACGCTTCTCGATTCGAAGCGTGATCTCAAGAAATTTTTTAGGCTTTGCGCACAGCAGAAATCACGACGTGAAGAAGTCCTCAAAGATCTCTTGAGCACGAGTTTCTAGTCGAGGAATGTTTGTGAGAACAGATCTCATAAGAAATAATCTGAGCTCCTTCAGCGTGCTTCTTTCAAGTTTGTTACGCTAGCAAGATATTAATATGGCTAATAATTATTTTAAAGGCGTTAGGATACCTTTTCTTTGAATATATATTCTTAAATCTGTCACAGTAAGAGTAACGCGCGGAAAGCCTGTGAAACTTTGGTATTTACTATGCAGCGGCCAAAACTGGCGATCAAGAAAACCGATATTTCGTAAGGCCGCTTTGTCATTGCGTTAATGTTATGGCTCCTACTACTGAATTTTCGCATGCAAGTACACATTGATGAAAACAAAAACTGTTGCTTCTAGTGTAATCTCCAAAAATAAATCCTGCAACTCAAACGATTCTGATCACAAGCATTCAATCACTATGGCGATGCATTAAGCTCATTTCTTTTTACAGAATGCAGAAGAGGAGGAGATGGGGTAAGCGGAGTACAAGGAGGTCAGACGATATAAAAGCGCACCTTGTTTTGCACCACAAATTCAAAGTAAAAAGGAAAGAAAGAGGTAGTGTACAATGCTTGAATTTCTGGCTTATTACACACAAGAACTACTCACGCAAGGAGGGTAATGTCGCTATCACTTCCAAAAATGGTTTAGAAACTCACCAATAATGCCCGAGAAAAGAAACAATACACACAGCACACGGAAAGGCACCATGCTCGTAATATCTCACGTGTGTCCACAATATTATAGCGTCTTGCGATGTAATATTTTGATACGCCTTTCTTTGGTTCTGTACATCGAAATACAGAAGCGTGTAAGAAAACTGCTTGAAATCAGTTCTCTGTGCAAGACATTTTACAACAAAATAGAATATGTTTTCAATATTATTTAAGGCTCGGGAGAATGCAGCTTAGGCTGCGAAACTGCTTCCAGCTGGTACTTGCAAGGACAAGATCTGGAGTGCACAATAGCTCAATTATTTTTATATGACAACAATTCAAGGCCGATTAAGTCAAAAGTTAACGCCAGAGAGTTATTTCTAGCACATGCACTAGGTACCTGCGCCGATTTCTCGGTCGTACTTTTTTTAAATATTGACTGAATCGTGGCTTAGGCGTGAACTCCTTTGTAAATAAAAACCAGCGTGAAAAAAGCGATGCAGCTGATCATGGAAACGCGATCACTAAGCACTACTACGTACCGGGGAGCAGCAGTTCTCGAAGCACTGGTGTAAAAATTATCTGCGGCGTCATTTGTTTACGCTGTAGCCTCCTAGTATAGTAATTACCCTCTTGGTTATGCTGTTACTGTATTGCAAATAACGTCTGCTATCCGATCATGGCTTTCATTGAGCGAGAGTTCATCAGTATTTACAGTATATACGTCATTTTCAGTATATAGAATTAGTTAGACGCCGATGAATTCATAAGAATTGGTTGTTTCTTTTTAGTAAACTGCTCCTTGTCGGCAACCCAACTTTATGCTTATGTACTCGTGAAGCTTCTCAGCTGATTAGCGATTTTTTCAGCGCAAAAAATCCGCCGATTTGTCCTCGAACGCGATTTCGCGGGTACTCACTCGCACGTCCAGGAATGTTACATCATTTTGGCAAATACATATTACATGGTCAATTTTCGTGGCAAAAAACGTAAGAACCCGGATGGCTCAATCAAGCATGTGCATGCGCTAATGTTCGTGAAGTAATTTCATATGATCACGTGTGATATGCATAAATATGTGTGGCTTGTTTCTACAATAGATAGCACTAATAGTAAAGGGTCGGAAATGCAGTTATGAATAAGTGCGTTTGGCTTCATTTTTTCTCTGCAATGCAAAAAAGTGAATCATATTTCTTTTTTGGGGAAATATGAGCTAATGCATATATTTTATATTCCTATATAGAATCCTCTACTCTGCTTATATCTTGAGTACGAGTGTGGTAATCTCCGCTATTGTCGGATAATGCTTCGAAAATAGCGCTGTATCCGATTCCGTACTCAAATCATGAACAGCGGTACACTTTTACGCACTATTCGATTCAATACCAAAATCGAATAGTGCATATTCAAAAAAAATCTAAAGTTTTTCAAATTGTTTTACAAAAATGAGCACTCACATGCAATCACTTACAACAACGAAGTTTCGGAACAGCTTAAAATATTATTGTTCTTGTTTTTTAATTTCTAACAGAACCTGCCTCAAGCCCAAATATTTCCGAGTTCCGAGACTATCGACGCAATAAAAATTGCTGGAAAACATATTTTTTAAAGTAAATCTTACTATTGCTGACTTTTTATTATGCTGATGCTGTATCGAAATAATCAGCTCTTATCTTTCTCTTGTAATAAGTGATTTCAGCTTCACGCGTAACACCCCATGTGAGAGAGCACACACCAAACAGAAAAACTAACGACTTGAGAGCTTGCATATCTTTCTCTACATAACGTTTTACAAAACTAAAATGATGTTGTTCAATGAAACTATTTCAGCCCGAACTTCTCCTTGTGGTGCTTTTTTTCTATATGACACATTTTAGACTCCACATTCACACCAAGTTTGAGCAGTTAGTTCATCGCACATTTCGATTGCACATGAGCAGTCAAGCGAAAGAGCTGTTTTTATTGTAGGCGTGTTAAAGATCGACAAATCTTTTCTCCTTCATTAGTTGGAAAGAAATTCCAACTCTGTACTTAACGTATATTGATACTGTAAAGACAGAGCTGGTTAGCTATGGAGCGCTGCCGATACGGTCAGCTCGCACCAGTGATCTAGCGTCGTCCATCTACTTGTCTTCTTGAGCGGTATGCCACTGACTCATGGCGATATTTACACATGAATGCAATGTATATTGGCAAAAGTTTAGGAATGAAGCTTGCCCCTTTCAAATATGTCTTTGATAAGCTGTATGCAGTTTGTAAACAAGGCACAGCTAGCAGCTCACACCATGAAGTATATTATTGCAAAACGAGTTCTGAGAACATAGACTTCGCATCTCAACAATAGGCCAGCGATAACGTTTCAAGGGTTCCTATAATCACTAGCATAAGATTGTTGTTTTTTTTTTAAATTTACCGCAACTAGCATGGAGCAGCTTCTAAGTGTTTACATTGAGAAGCTTCATATTTACACGTGAAAATCTACGAGGAGGAGATATAGCTTATCTAGAAGCGAGAACGTTGTTCATTATGATTATTGCAGTGTGTCGTTTACTGCAAGTTTCTTGTAACTTTTTTGTGTATGTTGTCGGGGTATTTGAACTATAATTATCCATCTTTACTTAGATAATCCTCTTTGATGCTGTGATCAGATCTTCACCTTACCTTTTAGCTCCTAGAATTGTTTTCAAGAATTGTTTCTTGAATTGTTTCTTTCTTAATAGAGCACGCTGAACATTTGACGTGGCCGCAATTTCTCGCTTGGCTGTGGATTAAACAAATGACGCTTATATACAGTAGTGGGCGTCATCGACAAGGCTTTACTGTTGTCTATTTTTCCAGAATATCAAATATAGTGGACCTATAACTGAGGATTAGGCATAACATTAATACTCTTTTTACGTATACATTTTTATTCAGCTCAGCAAATGTCCCTCTACGCTGTACTTTATACAGCAAAAGCTCGTTAGTTCCATCCTTCTTAACTAGTAATTCAATTTGTCATACTTGTTATACGGCTGACGCCATCATACACCAAGGAGACCCAAGGAGTCCCCCAAGGGTCTATACTGGGGCGATTATTGTTCCTTGCCTATATAAATGATATTGTCGATATACCTCATTGTCCTGAACTTATAATGTACGCTGACTATACGAATGTTTTCTTTTCATCAGGCAATCTAATATCACTTGAGGTCAGTGTAAATAATTATCTAAGCAATCTTTCAAATTGGTTAAGGCAAAATTGACTGCGCTTGAATGCAAAAAAAACCTATATGATATTCCGACCTATAAACAAACCTATTAGTAACATAGCTGTAAAATTCGAAGAAAATTGCATCGCACCTGTTAGGGAACAAAAGTTTCTTACTGTATGGTTTCAGGAGGAATTAAACTGGAACACACATGTAAATCATCTGATCACCGCATGAGCGCGAATAGTTGGATGTTTTTTTTAAAACAATGCACTTAATCCCATTCAGGTTAAAAATAAGTATGTACTATGCACTCTTCCATTTTAAAGTAACTTATGGGATGTTAGTCTGGGGAACGACATCACAAGAGAATTACCATAAGCTAATAACTATGCAAAAAAAAATATTGCGCTGCTTTGAAAAATACAGGAGGTAGCTACAAGACTTGCGCACTGCTCCACTATTCATTAAACATTCCATACTAAGAATTGATCAATTATATCATTTTAAATTGCTTCAGTTAATACAAAAGACTAAGCTATATGAAGAAAGTTGCACCGAAAGACCACACTACAGTCTGCGAGAACAAAAGAAACGAGCTCCTAGGAGAAGAACCAATTATGGAAAACAAAGTGTTGCTTACCAGGTACCTCAGGTTTTAAATACCCTTGCAGATCAATTGAACTTTAGGGCTAGTAGTGCGACCTTCAAGAAACAAATAAAGATATTATTCCTAACCACCGGTCTACACTATCGAAACTACGAAATGGAGTCTCATGCCTCTGCAAATGCTTAAATTGTTCATAAATTTTTATGTCAATTATACGAGTGTATACAGTGCAATTCATTGTATCCGCGTGCATTTTGTGTCTGCTTTTGAGTTGTTTCATTGATATCGTTTAGTTGTGAATTTTTACGAGAGTGACCTCTAATTCTTAAAATGTGTTATGCAAACTTCTTATGCTATTTATGTTTGATTTTTGTGTGTACAATTGCAGGTTGCTTGAAACCAATGTATTGAATGTATATATTGTTTGTCAGTGCTGATGTCTAAGCTTTGCGCTGTCAGGGACTGCGGAGGGACAAGGGCCTTTGTCAGGCAGTTCGCCTTTAGCCCCTTGCCCCTGAAGTGAGCTTTGTATCCGGCTTACTGTAAATAAAAGTACTACTACTACTATACATATCGTTTAACGGCGTCCATTGTGTCACATTTGGCCGCAACGAGGTTCACAAGGACCATAAAGGAATCCCACCGGCAAAGCGCGGTCTATGTGCGGGAAAGAACAATAAAAACGACTCAGCAGCCAACCAGTATAAGAGGCGCGATCTGGATCGCCAATGGCTGCCTTGTGAATGGTATGGTAACGAAAAGAGATAGATGATTCTTCTTTTTTAAGGGGCCACTCACCAGGCTCCCAAAGTACAAAAAAGAGCGCAATATTCTTTCCGAATATTTCTCGTCCTTCTTGGGGCAATAATGTTATGTAGACAGTAGTTCCTGTGACGTCTACAGCGTACGTGCTCTTGATTTGGTGCTATACGCGAAATATCACATGTGATTTGTTTCTTGCACAGCCTTAACATACAGCCATTCATCTGTTCTTCTAATGACGATAGTCTTTCTTGGGGACCTTCGACGAAGAAATTTTGGTCTGTTGGTCGGTACATTTGTCTGTTTGTCCACTCTTACAGCACCGGGTACTTGAAACAGCTGACCCCATCCACTGCGCCCTGAAATGTCGCTCACAGTTTAGCGTTCATACTTGTGCAATCGTCAATAGTTAGGCAATGATTTCACGCGTCTGGGGCACCATAACAAAACGTGTATATTCCCCATGTGCTTCTTTTACTAGAAAATGCACTCATAAGTAATTTCAAGGACCATAGCGCATATAACGCTGCGCTGACCACGCTTCCACGAAAGGTGAGTGTTTCTAACGCTTTGCTAAGACGCGATGGTGGTGGCACCTACCAGTCGCCTTGCGTTTCTCACCTTATCACATCCGAGACGAGCCCGCATACCCGTCTCAGAGCCACGCGCTTCGTTTTGCAAGAAGACTGCCAGGTGGCGCTCATGTCTCATGTGTGACGTGACTTGATGCGCTTGTTCGCCTCCGCTGCACGCTCGAGGCACCCTAACGCAGCGCCTCCAGAATACCATTCGCCGATTTTCTTGCACAGAACATCAAATTGTTCACTTTCTCCATATGATAGACTATCGTCTTTCGATGAAATTTGCAGATTACATGCAGATACGGGGCCATTTTCTTTGTCTGGAATGAATGTCATGCACAATCAACCGATAGAACTTCATTTTTTCTGTTTACAACTGAGAAATTGGCGATAACAGCATGCAGCCGAGAAGCGCGAAATCCTTATTGAGAGGGGTGGGGGGAGTGATTTTTAAGCGAGAGAAAAGAAGATAAACGTGAGCCCCGTAACTGTCTGCATCATAGTGCGACACCTCAACATTGGCTCACGAGGCAAGGGGATAAGGGGGGATTAAAAGAGATAGAGATAGAGATGAGAACACTCACATACAGGAGTGAAGATGAGATAGAGAAAGATGGGGACACGGTCGAAGGAGTCAGAGGATGGGGTACCACTCAGCGAGAGCTTAACGGCGTCAGGTGATGGCGGAGGGCGAGACGGTTGGCCAGAGCTGCGCTGTCGTTGGAGATCGCAGAGGCACAGCTGTTCGGCATGGAATCCTGCGGGCGAGTGCCCTGATAGGCTTTAGCGCTTAGTGCTGATATTGTTCACATGCATTGAAGTACTAAGCGGTGAGGAGGATGAAGTATAGAAGAAAATCACCCTCTCGTCCTTAAACGCAGGGTGGAGAATGTCGTTTCAAGAATCGGTACAACAAAAACTGAGACGTGTCTTGACAGAGAAAGTTGAGCGTTTATTGGGCGTTGTTTTTTCCACAATGCCGAAAAAATTATTGCTACAGCTACAAATTGCAATTTATACGAAGAACGGCAAGCAGCTCAAAATCAAGACCCGAAACTTGTTGTGCCCACCTCAAGCAGAAAGAAAGCCCAAAAAGAGCATACACGAGACTAGCGCGGACATCTAGCTGTCGCAGCTCGACAACTAAAGCACGCTGTTCCAACTGTGCTTCATCGCCTGGAACCGTCATAGGGGCTCTCAACAGATACAGTTGAGGGCCCCTATGATAGCTGGACCCATCAGAAGCCACCAAGAGAATCTTGATTCATGGCAGTGGAACTGCGGCTCACTGTGCAACAAAGAATCTGCGCTAACACAGTTTGTGCAAGCCACTGCCATTGCACCTGATCTCATATGTATAAGCAGGAACACCACAACACGCAGTTGAGATATACGCTCCATACTAACACAAACATCACGGGGATGGCTATTTTGGTTCGGAAGGATGTCGTTGTTAGCATATAAACTGTACCAGGGGTTGACATACCCCCAAATAACAACAGTATGACCTGTTAAGAGAGGTCACCGGAGAAACATTGTTGCGAAAGTCTACAGCTCACCTCGAGATCAGATGGTGGACTTTGAAGTTCACAACAATTTTCTGTCATGCTATAAACAGCGCGAAACGAGGTGACAGAGTAATACTGCTCGGAGATTTCAACGCCTTGCTTACAGAGTGGGGCTACAAAAAGGATCCGGACGAAGCAATAAACTTGCTGAGGGCAACGCAGAATCATGATCAAGTCCTCGTCACGCTACCAGAGTCTCTCACATGACTGGGAAACAGCGTGGCTCGAGACACCAACTCTCACCTAGGTTTTGCAAGTGATGAACTAGGAGTAAACTGGACGAATCTAGACAAAACCTTGGGAGTGACAATGACATCCTCAGCATCTCTATACAAACGACAAGAATATGACAACTGACCTGTACTGCATGTCTCACAGATTAGAGGAAATTTAGGGAGAGCCATACTGATACTCAGGACCTCAACACAATAAATACTGGATGACTTACATACGAGAGAGAGCAGATCAAGCAACTAAACGATTTAAAACAACACCGCAAAACCCAGCTGTCAACAACCATCTCCTCCACCTATGGGAGGCAAGACGCAGCCTCATAAAAAGTTGGAAGAGGCAGCGGTCCAGCCGAAAGCTCAGAGATCGCATACCACAAATCATGGGGGCAGCCAATGCGTCCTCACAAGAGCTGTGTACTTCCAACTGGAGGAGCTTGGGTAGCTCTTTTCGGGAAATTTAGGCACGAAGAGAGAGAGAGAGTTAACTTTAATAAAGGTTTTGAAGGGGACTGGGCACTCCTTACGGGGGCCAGCCCGGTGGCTCCGCCCATGTTGGGACTGGGAGTCGGAGCTCGCCAGCCACCTTTTGGGCCTTCAGGACGGCCTGGTGTTGAAGGGCCCTGTCGGGGCTCCTGAGGTGGTTGAACCAGTCGTCCTCGGTGGCAGGGGACCCGAAGCTAGCGTTTAGCACGGGACACTGCCACAGCATGTGACTTAAATCACACCTTGTATTTTGGCATTTGGGGCAATCTGGCCTCATATCTGGTAGGTATTTGCTGCAGATATAGGGGCTGGGGTAACTGTGCGTTTGCGGCAGTCGAAGCGTTAATTGTTGTGCTTTATTTAGTGCTGGGTGAGGTGAGGGGAATTCCTTTCTAAATAACTTATAGTGTGAGCAAATTTCATGATATGATAGGAGAGGCTCCCAGTGCGTGTTGGTGTCCCTGGCCAGTGAGCCGGACCGCGACCCCCCGCGGCACGTAAGATCACGCGCGAGGTTACGGTCCAGCTCATTACCGTTGGGCACCCCTGGTTGAACGTTGATCCCTTCATGACCAGGGAACCAGTGGATATGCTTGTCTACAGTTATCTGAACAGATGCTAGAAATCTTAATGCCGCCTGGCAAAGTGTACCGCAGTGGTATGCCAGTGCAGCGGGTTTAGAGTCGGTAAATATTGTGTCGCGCTGAGGGAGTGCTAGAGCAAGGGCAATGGCCACTTGTTCAGCCTCGCAGGCTTTCTGTGTTTTTACGGTAAGAACATTAAGAGCTTTTCCGTCTGGGGCGACCGCCACAGCTGCAAAGTAGGGTTTGTCCACGTATTTAGCGGCGTCTACGAAAACCACGTCTGTCGCGTGTAGGTTGGCCACTTTTAGAAAAGATTGAGCTCGTGCCCTTCTTCGAGCCTGATTGTTCACCGGGTGCATGTTCCTGGGTAAGGGTAGCACTGTGATTTTTGCGTGAAGGCGTTGCGGTAATGGTTCTGGTTCGTTGACTTGATTTGGGATAGGAAGACCTATCGGTGAGAGGAGTTCCTGACCCGCAGCTGTCGATGATAGGCGTATGAGTTGGGACATTCTTTGTGCTTTGATGATTTCTTGGAATGTGTTATGTACCCCAAGGGACAGCAGGCGCTGCGGGCTTGTGAACATGGGTAGACCAAGTACTCGTTTTGTGCATTTTCGGATGAGGTTGTCTACTTTAGTTTCATCACCTTTGCTCCTTGGGTGAGCGCAGGCAACGTAGTGAACGTGGCACATTAAGAACGCATGAAAGATTCGTAGTAAGCTTTCTTCTGTGAGTCCTGCGTGTCTATTAGCGACGCGTAGGGCGAGGTGCATGACTTCCTCAGCTTTTTTGGTGAGATGTGTGATGGTTAAGTCGTTTTTGCCGTTCTCCTGTAGGGTAACGTCCAGAATTCGAACCGACGACACTATCGAGATAACCGAGCCATCCATTGTGGAGAGATGTATGGTAGGTTCAGCTTTTGTGCGGCCGTACTGTGGTGCAACTCAGACTTAGATGCAGATAGTCTGAGGCCCGTGGGCTTTAAAAATGTTTGTACTGAAGTGACTGCTTCCTGAAGGCTCGCTTCAATTTGTTCATCGCTCCCTCCAGTACGCCAAATAGTAATATCGTCGGCGTAGAGCACGTGTTCTACGTCTTCGATGTGTCCTAGCTTTTGCGAAAGTTGCCTGAGGGCTAAATTGAAAATAAACAATGAGAGAACCGAACCTTGTGGGATGCCGCGCGGGCCTAGGTCCTAGGTGTGTGACTTGAGATCCCCAACTTTAAGTGTGGCCGTTCTGGCTCTTAGAAAAGAGCGGACGTATTAGTAGAAGCGGCGGCCTAAGCCTGCCTCCTGAATCTCGTGTAGTATATGAGCATGGCTTATGGTATCAAAAGCTTTCTCTAAGTCAAGAGCTACGATTGCTCTGAGGTCTTTGCTCCTTACTCTAAGTAACGTCTCCTGCAGCATGAGAAGTACGTCCTGCGTGACCATCGCCGGCCTGAACCCTACTTGATTGAAAGAGAAGAGGTGTTTTCGCTCTGAATATTTTGCGAATCGACGGAGAATGACGCGCTCTATGACCTTGCCAACACAGGATGTGAGGGAGATGGGTCGTAGAGAGTCGAGTTCCAGGGGTTTGTTCGGCTTGGAAATGAGTATGACGGTCGCAGCCCTCCATTCTAGCGGGACGCTCCCTTGCTCCCATACGTCATTCATGTGGGTGGCTAGTGATTCAATGTCATGGTCAGCCAGGTTGCGGAGTAGCTTGTTGGTGACTCCGTCAGGACCCGGGGCTGACTTAGTATTGAGCTCTGCTATTACCGCGCGTATTTCAGCGCTAGTTATAGCCTGCTCAAATGGGTCGTCTGTGGCCCCCGCGTAAAGTGGATAGTCTTCCTGTGAGGTACGTTCTGTAAGCACGAAAAGAACTTGACCAATTTTTCGCAATAAGCTTACTCCTGGTAACACCGAAAAGAAAGCAGGCTAGCCCTGAAGCATATACTTAATGACCACACAGGCGAAGGTGCGGAACTTCTTCGCGAACTCCAAGACTCCTACATGGGCGAAAGGGCAACACAGACAGCTATAACACCCTATATGGGTCACGTGAACCCTGTGCTTAGTGAACCAATATCAGTCGCGCAAGTATGCACTGCAGCGTAATCTTTCAAAAAGATTGCACCTAAACTGAATCGCATCACTAATGCCATGATTAGAAATTTAGCTAGCGAAATACTAGAGCGCCTAACAAATGTCTTCAATGACACTATTTGGAAGACAGGAGGATCCATACCACCTTTATGAAAGGAGGCAGAAATAGTTTAAGTACCAAAGCCTGGAATACAAAAATCGCTCTAGAACCATCAACCAATATCATAAACCTCTTGCTTGGGTAAATGTTTCGAGAAGGTCATCCATACACGACATGGGAGGTGCTAAGAGGAAAACAATATCCTACCAAGTTGCATGTTTGGCTTCTATCAGAGAATTTCTTTGCGAAACGTCTTCCTTCTCCTTTGCTACGAAGTTCTGAACCAACCATTTGTAAGCATGAACAGAATCCTGCTTGCATTGGACCTGCGCAAAGCTTTCGACAACATATATCATGACACTACATTGACTGCTCTACAAGAGATAGGCTCTGGGCAGATAACCTACAACTACCTTCAAAGTTTTCTCAACAATACAACAGCGTCCATGAGATTGGCATTCTAAGAGGTAATAATATTGACATGGCAAATAAAAGCACTCCACAGGGCTCTATACTGTCTCCCTATTATTCAATATAGGGATGCGGAAATTAGATCTAATGTTGGAGAAAGTCAGAGAACTTGGAATAGCCATCTATGTCGACGACATCCCCCTTTAGGTGACAAAACGATTCTATGGAGACTGCCAAGACACTCTTCAACGAGCAACCGATACAATTGACAGATATGCTAAGAAGGCATGTATGACATGCGTGCCGGAAAAATCTGAATACATGCAAATCCTGCTCAAGAACGCCCATCGGACTCGTTCCCAAGCCTTCAAACTAGAGCTAAATGGGAACCAGATAGAGCAGGTATTGGAGCTCGGGGTGCTGGGAATGCAAATAAAGAAGACGGGCAGCATCTAGTTAACGCTAAAGACACTGAAACGCACAACGAGGAGCGTAGCGAGACTCATAAGGTGAGTAACTTGCAGTAATGAGAGCATGAAGGAACAATACACCAGGAGATTGGCACTCGCCTTTATCATTACCCCCAGTACATATGCTCTCCAGTACCAACTCACACGCAGATGGGAAGCAGAACAGGCGAAGACGCCCATACGCAATGCCTACAAAGCTGCATATGGCCTCCCAGACTGCACTGACACAGAGCCTTTGGAATGATTGTATGTGCGTAATACATTGGATGAACACGCCAAAGCCATATTTAACGCCCAAAGAGAGAGACTCAATTCTACGATGCAAGGTAGGCTATTGCTAAAGAGGCTTCCATGCTCCTTGTCAGCACAATTTTGCGGTGAGGAGACGCATCGAATACCCAGAGAAAACAGGGAACACATATACGTCGCCCCTATCCGGAGAAACATGCACCCCAAGGTTAATGCCGGCCGCAGACTAGCAAGCGCAGCGGCTCTACAACTGCTATGAAATGACCCCGACACTTACTATACAGACTCCAGTCGATACCCAAGGAAGCAAAACGCATTTGCTGCAGTCGTTACCAACCTAAGCCAAGCGATCACTTCGGTGACAATAAGTACAAAAAGCGCAGCCGTTGCAGAAGCGACACCATAGCAAAAGCCATCTGTGCAGCAGAGTGCAAGAGACAGCGCGCGCGCGTTCTCACAGATTTGCAAGAGGCTTGCCAACTGCTTCTCAGAAGTGTCCTTCCCAAGAGCGTCCTACGTATCTACGACCCAATCTACAAGAAGACCACGGCATCACATCGTTCTCCGCCCATGAACTTGTAGGAGGAAACGAAAGGGCATACCCCTTAGCTCGAGCATGAACTTTCCGAGCCGTGGTCATGCCGACCCGGGTTAATTACTTTACACCGACGCTGCCGCAAGATATCTTTGAGAGTTAAAAACTTGCCCGGGAAACGATGGCGCCACACAACCGTAAGCTCACCCACTGGCAATCCAGGGATCGGAGACGAATGCAGCCGAACACACATCCGGACACACGCACAATTTGCAAAATACGGCACTTCAAATTTGCTTACCGCTGCCCTTAGTGCGCTGACACACCGACACTTGAGCGCGTCACGTGGACTTGCCGACAAAGAGCAGCAGGGGGCCTCTCACCCCTCATCGCACAACACAAATTTGAAAGGTGGTGGAAGGTGCGACTTACCCGGCAAGACCAAGGAAGCCAGCGGGCAACCTTGGAACAGGCCAAGCGAGCCGCTCTTGCCAGTGGGGCCCTGGAATAAGGCTCCACCCACGGAAACCTTTGTATGTCGTTTCAATCAATGTTTATTCCGCGTCCTTGCTATTTCTATTTGCCTTTCTGAACAAATATTGTGCAGTGGTTGCTTATAAGGCCCTCCTTCCCATTGTCATTTCTCTTCAAAAACTCTGCTGGATACGTTTGTGATCACTACTTAAGCTTCTGGACCCATATTCATCTTTGTTTATCAACCTGTGCCGTTCTTACATGCTATGTGACATCATTGCGTTATCTATCGCCGACTGCAGCCTTTCCACCTCCTATGTTACAGCTTCTACGTGGAGAGGCGCCACCTCGCGTTGAGAAAAGCAAGCTGAAATAAACAAATGTAAGTGTTGTATTTTCTGGCTTCTTTTGTGTTGAAAACTTAAAAAAATAATAAACGTGCAGAAGCGCCTGCTTGTGTGCAGACAACCATCCTGTCGAGATCTAATCTATCTGAGCGATTCGCTTAGCCACCATCTTGTTTGGACAGCAAAGTACTCTGCGTAATATTTCTCTACAATGGCGTCTTCACGCAGCTTTCTAATTTACCGGCTACGTGAGGGTTGGAATGGGACTTAAGATGGCCTCTGTCCATTTACCTGTTAAAAGCTGTAAGCTTGTTTGCTTGTTAAAAAGCTGTTAAAGCTGTCAAATTTAGCTTGTTAAAAAGCTGTGTAAAAGAATATAGTCCATCTCTACCTAGAAAACCGTGATCGGATGCGAAGCAGTAGCGGTGCGCACGGAGTTGACCCGGTTGAAATGGGCGTCGACGCGGGTGCTGTAACAAAGGGTTTTTTTTGTTACCCTCAATCTCCGAAGCATTACAGAGGGGAGCGGGTCACAGCATGAAAAATACAAAACAGCTAAACAAAACGTTCTATATATGCACAAGACTAAAAAAATAACATCCCTATTCAGTGAAACAGACGAAAAAAGAATTATAAAAAATAGAAATGAGGGAAACACAAAGAGAAAATAGTGATTGTGGTAAAGTTATACGATACTAGCAAAATTGCGAAAAGAAAGAAATGACACAAATATATAATCCAGAGCCTGCTGGAAAACAGCGGAATATTGACACCTGTAGACAGAAAGTTGTGGGGAGGGAAAATAGACGGGATGACTTGCAAGAGCTGTGGGGAAGTAGGTGAGCTGATAAAGAATGACGAAAAAGGGAGTGATCAGAGATGAAGACGATGTCACCTGGTAGATGCTTCTAATCGTTTCATGTCACAGGTATGAAGGAGCAATAAAGTGTGTTTGTGTAGCAAAAAGTACCTTTAGCCCTATGTTTGTGGTCGATACGACAGGAAAGATATGTGCTAAGCATAATGAGCTCCCTACGAAGTACTGGATGGTGGTAGGTTTTATGAAGAAGTCAAAGGAGCAGGTACTTCCGACGTAGTGATGAAGGTGGTAGTGAAAAAGGGTGTTTCATTGTTGTTACGCTTGATTTACGGTGATAATCCAATAGAATAAAACGTGCAGCATTATTTTGAATTAGCTCAAGATAATTGCACAGGTTTTTGTGGTGAGCGTTCCATACCGCCACAGCGTGCTCTAATTTCAAACGCACCAGTGTTCCATTGAGAAGCATCTTGAGTGAAAGTTGGACTTCACTAAAATACGACGTATATATCCCAATAAACGGTTATCATTGTTCGTGATTACGTTTATATTATAATTTCATGTTAGATAAAAAAACTCCATAAGCAATTTAGTGCACCGATTCCTAATGTTATTTAGGTCTGTCTGCAATATGTTCTTATCATCATCGGTACGTACTTCCCTGTAAAGCACACAGTCGTCGGCACACAAATCAATGGATGAAGAGACACACTTAAGTAGGTTAATATTTCAAATAATATAAACAAAAGTGGTCCCAAAAGTTATCGCTGTGGTACACCCGATGTAACACTTATTTCGGGCGAGTCATGACCGTTAATAGTGACGTACTGAAGACGATTTGTTAGAAAGTAGTCGAGCCATGCTAATACATTAGACCCAAGATTGAGAGAGGAGAGCTTATACGTTAGTAAAGCATGATTGACTTTCTTCAAATGCTTCTGCGAAATTTAGAAAACTGCAGCCAATTTGAGATTGAATATCGGGAATGGTGTGCTCGTTATGAGTGAACAGAAGAACTGGGTTTCAAAGCAAAACGTACTCCTGAAAGCCCGTGGGGCTGGTGGAGAATATTATTTTGATTCTAAAAATTTTGCAATATGCGAAAGTGGTGAATCTTCCAATATTTTTCGTAGAATGCTTGTTAGTGAGATCGGGCGATAGATTAGAGCGTAGCGTTTATTACCAACCTTGTGTTTATTACCAGCTCAGTACATACCTTGGTGACATTCCAGCACAAAGGCGTGGCTGCTTGATCAAGAGACTGCTGGAAAATCTTGTACAAGAATATTGATGAATATGTGCTTATCTGTTTGAGAAACTTTGAGTTGATATTGTCAGTGCCACTTGACGACGATATATTGAAGGTGTCAATTAACTTCGTAATTCCCGCAGAATCAAAAGTGATAGAAAACTTTGAGCAGTAGAGACGGCACAACACTGCGTCAACCGGTGAAGCAGTGTTTCCCGAGAATTTGGCCGAAAAAAATGTCAAATTATACGGCACGTAGAGATGCGGATAGCTGTTCAACCGATTCAGTGTTAATTAATAAATTCGAATTTCGGTTTGAACTAATAACGTATGAAAATTGCTGGTGGTTACTTGATAATAGTTCAGACAACGTATTTGTGTTTGGAAATAATTTTAGGCAATTCGTACAGCTTCCTTGTATTCTGCCTCAGCATTGTGATACGCTACCACGCGATCTGTAGTATTTCGTAACTTGGCTATGCGGAAAAGGTGCCTTTCTTATTAGACAAACGTTTGAGACGCGTCTTATGGTAAGGTCTTTTTACGTTGTTCTGTATGCGTCGAAGAGGTATGTGCGCATTTGTGAGGTCAGTAACTAAGTCTTGAAAAGGTTCCAGTTCTCCAGTACACTCTCCCAATAACATTGCAACAAAAATTGTCTATGTAATCACACATATCTTGGTTAATGGCATCAAAATCTGCATTTCGGTAGTGCCGAATGCATTTGTCTTAAGTTCTACGTGGAAAGGACAAGGTAATGTCGGAATGTAGCATGAAGTGGTCGCTCAGACCACGAAGGTTTTTACTTTGGGATATGAATTCTGGTTGTGTTGAAAAAACCAGGTCTGATGTATTAGACAATTCGTTAGTCACCCTTGTTAGATTCATTACAACTCAGTGAAGTTGAGCAATTTAAATATCTAGGAACTGTTGGAATTGCGCTGAAAATGGATCGAGCAGAGGAGTATCACTGTGCCTGGCGATGTTGGGAAAATTTATGTAACCAAAAAGAAAAATTAGTGATAAATGATGCCGAGTAAAATTTACGATATGAAACCACGATGAGGGAAGCCCTCCGCGCTTAATTGTGGACTTCAACAAGCTCCACCCATCGAATAAATTTACGTACAATATTCCCAAAACTAGCATCACTTCTTGGACGTCACTGCCTCGATCGCAAATGACAGCCTGACGAAAAACCTTTACAAAAAGCCTACTGACCAGCAAATGGTTCTACGTTTCAACAACAGCCATTCAAAGCATTGCGAAATCAGTATTCCATATTTTCTGGCCTCGCGGTACCGAAAAATATGCACCATTATACAGGATTTTGACAGACACGCACAACACAAAAAAGCAATTCCTATTGAAACAAATTTATTTCGAAGACATTATTGACGATGTCGTACTATGCGCTTGCATAGTGAACCGGAATGATATAACTAAGGGGCCAAAAAGTGCATCTTAAACGACTTCCCAAACAAACCTTGTAGTTACTTACTCTTCATCAGTGCCACTAGTCAACAACATATTTTCCTGCAATTTCAACATAATCAGGCAAAGCAAACGACTAACCTAAATTTTCGCGGAGCAATCTCACGTGGTGTACCACAGGGATAAAAACCTAAGTGACATTCTTGTCTGAGCAAAATGAAACACTTCTAGAATTCAATAAGGGTGTCATTTCTGCGGAAACTCACGCTCTAAGTATGCCCCCCGATGGTCAAAACACGTCAATTAAAAGCGAACTTCTCGGACTTCAAATTTAGTATAACTGAAAGCTTTATTGTTACTCCAGTAACGTATTATACATGCTACAATGCAACATCTGCGGGCAGGAATATATAGGCCAAACAGACACGCCATTTCGACTGCAATTCAATAATTACCGGTACCACGCCACTTCTCTGCCAAAGAGACCTTTGTCTAGACATCTGCCACTCCCAAACCACAGATTTGAAAATAATGATCGTGAATCTTTTACAGCCCAGATTCTCGAACATGCGCGAGTATGAACAGCGTAAGGCCTATTTTATTTTCGAATTCAGAAAATTAGTAGGCTCATCTACGAGGACCCCGGAAGACACTCCTGCCTCCGGGAGGTAAGCCAGGAAGAAATTGGAAACAAATATTCATAACTGGAGATCATGCTTGTTTTCTGACTGACTCTTACGTTTACAGTCTTTTTTTTTCTCCTCTTCAGGTGCACGTAAAAATTGAAGTGCTTACGCGCGCCTACAAATTGAAGGTCAATGAAGGGAAATGAGGGAAGATGAAAGGTAAAGAGCCGACCAATCCATTAAGGGGACATTCTTTCCATACGCGTGGCGGCGTGGGCCCCTTCCGCCACCGCAGTGGCAATCTTGTGTGGCACCACACACGTCTAGAACTGGCTTGCACAAGATGGGAACCAGATGTGGACTTACACAGACTTTTGGATGGGCGCAGTCTGATTTTGTGCTCAGTGTTCACAGTTTTTTTTCACTCTCTCAAACCTCTTTCAAGGCTAGAGGGACACGGAAGCAGCCAGGTTTGAATGTCTACGTTAGTCTGAGTCAACCGCTGACAATGGGAGGTCCCCTTCCAAAACTATTAGGAAATAAGTATATTTATCCTTGTTGACAACGCTCCCGTTGTGCCATATATATATATATATATATATATATATATATATATATATAATCTTACAAGAAAACGTATATTTACAGATATTTACAACGATTACACGCGATGACAATGCCTGGCGCACTGGCGGGCTGGAACCAGTCTCTATTCACTTCGTAGTCTTCTCGTTTAGCCAGCGACCCTCTACCGCTTTATGCCCCAATCCCACTACTGCCTTGTGGCACTACCCCGCGGCGTTAAAGCGCCGACCCGGCGCTTGTCACGAAAGGGGAGTGTTGGGTGACACATAAGGCTTCAGTCTTACGACGTGCACAACAGTGGATGGTGGTGGCATTGAGTGCGCTTCGTCGACGACTCGCTGTATCTCGTAGGTGAGGTTGCTGATCTTGCGAAGGACTCTGTACGGTCCGTCATAGCGAAATAAAAGTTTTTCGGAGAGGCCGATGTGACGACACGGGGTCCACAAGAGTACGAGAGAACCTGGTGCATACGAAACTTCACGGTGGTGACGATCGTATCGATCTTTCTGAGAGGCTTGAGAAAGCATGAGTCGTTCTCGGGCAATCTGTCGTGCTGCGTCGGCTCGCTCTATGGCATCGCGGACGTATGTGACAGGGGAGCTTGAACCAGCGGGAAGGAGTGTATCAAGAGGCAGAGAGGGTTCCCGTCCATAAAGAAGGTAGAACGGGGAATAGCCTGCGGTGTCATGTCTGGAGGAGTTGTAAGCGAAGGTGACGTAGGGTAACGTTGCGTCCCAGTCACGGTGGTCTGGAGAAACATACATTGACAACATGTCCGTGATAGTGCGATTCAGGCGCTCTGTAAGTCCATTAGTTTGTGGATGGTATGCCGTTGTGAACTTGTGGTTCGTGGAACAGGAACGTACGATATCCTGGACGACGCGAGATAAAAAGTATCGGCCTTGGTCAGTAACGAGCTGTCGAGGAGCGCCGTGATGCAATATGATGTCATGTAGCAGAAAATCGGCGACATCGGTAGCGCAGCTGGTTGGAAGAGCGCGGGTGATCGCATAACGTGTCGCGTAGTCGGTCGCCACGGCAACCCATTTGTTCCCGGATGCAGAAGTGGGAAATGGCCCGAGAAGGTCGAGCCCTACGCGGTAGAATGGTTCAGCAGGGATCTCAATAGGGTTCAGAAGGCCAGCTGGAAGCGATGTTGGTCGTTTTCGACGTTGACAAAGGTCGCAGCTGGCAACATACTTTTGCACAGAGCGATATAGGCGTGGCCAGAAAAAACGGCGCCAGACGCGATCATAAGTGCGAGTGACTCCCAGGTGACCAGCGGCAGGTTCATTGTGAAGCTGTCGGAGAACATCTACACGCAAATGGGAAGGCATGACGAGAAGGCGGTCAGGGCCGTTAGGGCGCATGTTGTGGCGGTAGAGAACTCCTTCATGAAGGAAATACAAGTTCAGAGAAGTGGGTGGAGTAGCGGAACTCAGGCTTTCTATGATGGGAAGTAAATCCGGGTCGCGGCGTTGCTCAGAAGCGATATCAAGAAAGTCTGATATTGATAAGACGCAAGCCTCCGTAGCTCTCTCTGCGGCGTCTGGTGGATCCACTGGATACCGTGACAGGCAGTCGGCGTCTTGATGGAGGTGACCAGATTTATACACGACCGAGAAGGTGTATTCTTGGAGGCGTAGAGACCAACGACCGAGACGTCCCGTGGGATCCTTTAGCGAGGAAAGCCAGCAGAGTGCATGGTGATCAGTTACAACAGTAAAACTGCGGCCGAAGAGGTACGGGCGAAATTTAGCGACAGCCCAAACAAGAGCAAGACACTCTCTTTCGGTGATTGAATAGTTCCTCTCGGCAGGGGACAAAAGGCGGCTGGCGTAGGCGATGACACAGTCACGTCCATGCTGACGCTGAGCTAAAACAGCACCAATTCCGTGGCCACTCGCGTCCGTACGAACTTCTGTCGGGGCAGTCTGATCGAAGTGGGCTAATATTGGCGTAGTCGTGAGGGCTGCAATGAGCGCCGAAAATGCAGCACTCTGAGGCGAATTCCAAGTAAATGGGACGTCTTTTTTAAGAAGCTCGGTGAGAGGCCGCGCAATATCGGCGAAAGTTCGGATGAAGCGGCGAAAATATGAGCACAAACCAAGGAAGCTCCGGACATCCTTATGAGAAGAGGGCACGGGAAATTGAGTCAATGCGCGAATTTTTGTCCGGATCGGGCTGTACCCCAGATGCGTTAACGAGGTGACCAAGTACAGTTATTTCGCGACGGCCGAAACGGCATTTGGAAGAGTTCAGCTGGAGACCAGCGTTGCGAAATACTTGGAGAATACTGGACAGTCGCTCTAGATGGCTTGCGAACGTCGGTGAAAAAACAATTATATCATCCAAGTAGCATAAGCAAGTGGACCATTTGAAGCCGCGCAGAAGGGAGTCCATCATGCGCTCAAAGGTGGCCGGCGCATTACAAAGCCCAAACGGCATTACTTTAAATTGATATAACCCATCGGGGGTTACAAATGCTGTTTTTTTCTCGGTCCCGTGGGTCAACAGCGATCTGCCAATAACCAGATCGAAGGTCAATGGACGAGAAAAACTTTGCGCCATGAAGGCAGTCAAGGGCGTCATCTATTCTTGGTAAAGGGTAAACGTCCTTCTTAGTGACCTTGTTGAGATGTCTATAGTCGACGCAAAACCGCCATGTGTTGTCCTTCTTCTTGACAAGCACTACCGGGGATGCCCACGGACTAGATGAGTCTTCGACGACGCCTTTGGCGAGCATTTTCTCGACCTCTTTCTGGATGACAGAGCGTTCGGCGGCGGAGACGCGGTAAGGGCGGCGATGAATTGGGTTGGCATCGCCGGTGTTGATGTGATGGGTCACAACTGATGTCTGGCCTAAAGGGCGGTTGTCAAGATCGAATATGTCCGCATAGGATGTCAACAGACGGTGGAGGTCTTGTGCTTCGGAGGGCGAAAGATCTGGCGCTATCATTTTGGCAATGTCAATGCTTGACAGGTTGGGCGCAGTGAGCAAGTTGACATGCGGAGTAGGTTGCTGAGCCGACAGTTCAGAAATATCACACTCTTGCAGCGACGACATGACGCCTAGTTTAATACCAGCAGGCAGCACATGCGTGGAGAAACCAAAGTTCAAAAGAGACAGATGGGTCTGATTGTGGCATACTCTCACCACGGTGTGCGGGACAGCAATGGAGTGCTTTAGCACAACGTCGGTAATAGGTGAAACGACATATTCACCATCGCGCACAGGCGGATCACACACGAGCTGCACGTAAGTCGCGGCTTGCGGCGGAAGATGCAGGAACTCGGTGGCACAAAGGCGACTTTGAGCGTCATGGGCAACAGCGGCGTCAAAAGGCAGTTCCAACTGAAGAAGACCTGTCGAGCAGTCGATAAGGGCGGAGTGCGCAGAGAGAAAGTCGAGGCCAAGAATCACGTCATGTGGGCACTGCTCAAGCACGGTGAACAATACGACGGTCTGGCGCCCAGCAATACATACGCGAGAGGTACACATGCCGAGAACGGCAGATGTGCTCCCATCGGCAAGCATTACTGCACACTTAATAGGAGGCGTGATCACTTTTCGCAGTTTAGTACAGAGAGCAGCGCTCATGACTGAAATTTGTGCACCAGTGTCTATCAGGGCTGTAACGGTAACGTCATCCACCAAAAGGTCCAAAATATTGCGGCGTGTAGGAATCGTCAACAGAGGATTTGCAGAATGGGTCGTTAATGCAGCGTCACCTCCGGGAGCTGCATGGTCTAGTTTCCCGAGGTTGAGGGCCCAGGTCGTGCAGGGGACCTGGATCGAGAAATCATCGGCGAGAGAGATCGGCGGCCTTGGGGTGATGGCGACCGGCTGAACCTTCGGCCCTGAACGTTAGTAGGAGCAGGCTGTGGATCATACGGAGTAGAAAAGCGGGCGAGAACTGCCTTCAAAGCGACGCCATGTCCCAGTGTTCCAAGATGAATTGGATGACCAACGATTGCGACAGTAGCGTGCAATGTGGCCGGCGCGAGAGCAGTGAAAGCAGATTGGTCTATCATCCGACGTTCTCCATTCAGCAGGGTTCCGGTAGCGGGAAGGGTAGCGTGAAGGGTACACCGGAATCTGGTTAACAGAAGCCGAGCTCTCGGTGGTGCGAACAGCGCAAACAGGTGTGATGCCGAGATTTGCTATTTTTGGCGAACGACGGCTTGGATGAGGGAGACGGTGGATGCGTTGTCTTGAGGACCGTCAGAGGCGATGGCTGCAGGAGCCATTGCTTCGAGTTCGCGACGAACGATTCGGGTGACATTTTCGGACGATGTAGCTTGCGTGAACTTAGGGCTGTCTTCACAGGTC